>VNJV01008108.1:0-50256 GCA_008042635.1 Drosophila nikananu
TAATTTAAATTAAAGCTTTATCAAAATGTTTATAATTTAAAGTGACTACCAGCAGTTCCATAAAAAAGGGTTATTGTAAAAGCTAGACAAGGTGACATTTTTTCAGTAAAATTTGTACAGCATTAATTATTTTTGATTTATTATTTATTAAATGGTTTAAACCTAAATCACATTCTTTTCACTTTCAGACCTTTGCCAATCCCGAGGATCTCATGTCCCCCAAGCTGAAGGTCAAGTTCGACGATCCTAATGTAGAGCGTGTGCGTCGCGCCCACCGCAACGATCTGGAGAACATTCTTCCCTTCTTCGCCATCGGTCTACTATACGTGCTGACGAATCCCTCCGCCTGGCTGGCCATCAACCTCTTCCGCGCCGTGGGAATCGCCCGCATTGTCCACACCCTGGTGTACGCCGTGGTCGTTGTTCCCCAGCCATCCCGCGCTCTGGCCTTCTTTGTGGCCCTGGGTGCCACCATCTACATGGCTCTCCAGGTTGTGCTGTCGGCTGCTTTCTAAATAACTAATAATATAGTTCCTTAAATCACAGAATGATTTATTCTTTTTATACATTTTTTTGTTAATATAAAAAGCTTTGGCTCTTGTTCAGTAAGATTATAAGCTGTTTAGAGTTTTATTTATTAAATTTTATTTATTTATGGTGCCCAACGAGCTGGCTCAAGAGTAATTAAATTACAGAATAAATATTTATGTATTTCTCCGTAAACAAAAGCTTTAACAACTAACAAATATATTTAGAGTCAGCCTTAAGAGTTGCCATCACCCGTTGCCCTATCTTTGTCGGGTACCTTTGGTTGCTTATCCAAAATGTCTGAAATTTCCCCAGCCAGCTGAGTGAATTGTCTGGAGTAGTCGCTGTCGGGATGCTTGATGACCACGGGAACACCGGTCTCACAGCACTCGGCTATGTGCGGGTCGAGGGGCAGGGAGATGAGCTTTCGCGGCAATGCCTCTTGGGAGCGGGAACAAGTGCTGTCCTTGAAGAACTCCATGCGCTCGCTGCAGTTCTGGCAAATGGAATATCGCATATTCTCCACCAGACCAAAGATGGGTACGCCCAGCTTCTCGTACATTTTAGCGCCGCGGACGGTCACCTGGACGGCTGCCGTGTGTGGTGTGGTTACCAAGATGACGCCCGTAATGGGTGCATGCTGGGACAGCGACAGATGGACATCGCCTGTGCCCGGCGGTGTGTCCACGACGAGAACATCCAGGGGTCCCCATTCGGCGCCCTTCAACAGCCGCTGAACGGCGGACATGACCAAGGGGCCGCGCCAAATAATGGAGCCATCCGGCGGCGTGAGCATGCCCATTGACAGACACTTGACATTGTAGTTCTGCGGCGGAATCATCAGGTTGTTTCGATCGTTCACCAGCGGCTCGCTGTGCACATTCATCAGCAGCGGTATGCTCGGTCCGAAGATGTCCGCGTCCAGTAGGCCCACCCGCTTGCCCATGCTGGCCAGACTGCAGGCGAAGTTTGCGGCGACAGTGCTCTTTCCCACGCCGCCCTTGCCGGAGGCCACCACTATGATGTCCTGGACGCCGCTAATAGGCTCCCTTTTGGGCAATCCGCGCGCCATCAGTGCCGCCTGGTGATCGCTTAGTTTCGTTCCATAGAAACGCCGCAGCAAGGCGCCCGTGCTGACCAAAGGACGCAGCATGGCTGCGTTTGTCAGTTTAAATGTTTTTGTTAGCTAAAAGCTATTAAAACTGGGATAATAATGAGATCTTGGAACTCTTACAAAATATGTAAACAAAAACAAAAAGATGCCTGCAGGTAGTATGACCGTTTGTTCGATAACAACACTTGTTGATGTCAATAAAAATGGTTATGCATTTTATATTGCAAAAATGATCATTGGGACTGGTTCATTGGAAGAAAAATATAGAGTTTTCATTAATATAAACGGAATTAAAAAAAAAAACGAACTTATGTGGTACGATTTATGCCTATCGATATGCTATCTCGCCAAGGTATCATCACAACTAGTAACAAAACAGTTTTTTTTCTCTGTTTTTGGTTTACTACACTGCAAACAAAAAAAGGGGTGTCCTCTATTAGGTCCATTGAACCATTTATTTGCTATTAAAGTCGAATGTTAAAAAAAAAAAATAACAGCCCGGTTTTGCAGCTAATATGCAGAAGAGGCGTCTCCGACCAAGGTTTGGGTTTTCGATATGTGAACTTTTCTTCTTCTTCTATTTGAAAACCTGACTTAAACTTGAAAATTTAACAAAAGAAAATAATAATGAAATAAAAGCAAAGAATAATAATATTTAATATATGAACTATGAAATAATAAAATCGAAAATAATAAAAAAAATATATAAATATATTTGTTAAATTGTTTTTTTTTTTATTGTTATTGGTGAGATTAAATGTTTCCCTTCATTGCGCAGTGCAGAGGTAATCCCAATCTGAGAGCACTCTCTTCTGTCTTGCCACGCAGAGTGTCTTAAGGCCTGGTTTTCTATTTACAAAAATATAAACGTTATAACTGAAAACATAAATTGAAACACTTACTATTATTAACTTTTTTTAGCCAACAAAACCAAATATTTTTCAGATTTGTTCTGATTACAAACGAATATGTTTAAAAGTGTTTCTGGTCTTTTGTGGCTCGGTGAAGACTCCTACCCCACTGTGCGCTGCGGCTGCCTCTGCCGGCTTTTGCCAAGTTAGGCCCCCCCGTGAGTGGCAGCATCGTGGCTTTTGCTTTTTGTGGCTCTTCGCGTTCGCTGTTGTTTTTAGTTGTCTTCGAGAACATCGCATTTAATCACTAGTAAGTATTCTTTAAACTGTAGCTAAAAAGAGTGATTAATTAAGTGAAACAAAAACCAAACTCCCACAAGGTTTCTGTATCCTGTTTTCTTTTGCCAAGCTGTTGGCATTTATTTGTCTCTTTTTAATGCTCTTTAATGCCGACCGGCTCGTTTTTTTTTTGCTAAATAAATACATCTGTAAGTAAGTAAAATAGGAAAGAAAAAACCCATGTGCTTTTCCCCTATTTTGTTGTTGTTGTTTTGTTTTTTTCGCTGCGCGATGTTTTTCTATTTCGTAGTTTGCTTGTGAATAGAAATACCTTTATATGTGTGCAAACATGTGTCGTAGAAACGGAAGGGGAATAGATAAACAAGAGAGAGAGAGAGAGAGCATTAAAAAGTCCAGTTGGAATCGAATCGCTCTGTGCAAGTCGTGTCTTCTTTTACGCACTTTCGATGTACATATGGTATACTCTTTGGCAGGTGAAGAAAGTAAATTTAAGGAACAAGTGATACATATTGATGAATATTAAAAAAATGTCATATTGAAGAAAATAAAACTGAATTCCAAGAAATATATACATTAAAATTGGTTATAGTTAGACTAAACGTTCTTATAAGTAAGAGCATCTTAATTATAATTTTTTTTAGTCTCAAATGGGACTTTGGAAGCCGAAGTTTGTAATACCCTTGCGGTGTGCAATTTAAAATTTTAAAATCGATCACAACTTAGCTTTAAATGTTCATCAAAACAGACTGAATTCCAAAAAAAAAATGGTTTAATTTTTCTTTATCATAAAATTAAGAAAAAATCCGAAAAGATTTAGAATATACATCTATTATATACCCTGCAATAAAAATATAAATAGTGTCGCTTAACACTAATCCGTTGTTTGTTTTAGTCCCAAAGATCAATATTTTGAATAGCCAATAAAAAGGGTACCTTTTTTTGTGTATATAGTCCCTTATTTGATTTGGCTTAGCAGACCAGGAACTTCGAGTGGCGGGTCGAATGATATCAATCAGTGCCACCGTGGAAACCTTATCTGCAAAGTAAATACAAAGAAACTACCGTTTGTTGACCAACTTCCAGTGGGTTTAGTTTCCAGTTCCATTCGAAAGGTAAACAAAGTATCATTTCTGTTTTCAAAAAGGAAAACAAAACAACTCCACAGAACTGAAATGAAATAGAATCAGGAACTTGGAGCTTGCCCCAGAATCTGGTTAGTTATATAATCCGATTTTTTGCTGATCTCGCCATTTTTGAACTTTCCCCCAATTGGTGTCGATAAGAAAAACCTTGGGATTTATAATAATAAAATACGCACGTCATAGGGCTTAACCATCTAATGACTACAACCGGAACAGCATAAATTATTATTAAAATATAATTTAAAAATTAATTTAATTATCCCTTTATCTGACAATTTAGAAGCCCGTTTTTCTTTCAAGTTGCTAATTGTTTTCCTCTCAATCCACTTTTGCACGTCATCGTTTTAAAAGCACGCTTGACCTATTCGCTTTCGATCGAGTAAATAATCTCGGGCTATACAAAAATAACAGCAGCGCACAATGAGACAACAAAAAAACCTATTTCAATTCCGATTCCGATTTATACCTTAATTCCTAGTCCAAAATCTGAAGCGATAACGTCCTGAGGTCTAACTGCACCATCTGGCGATTCAGCTCAGCAGATTACAAAACAATTATTTTTCAAGTAATGTTGGTGGAAAGAAAAACAAATAATATTATTTACCGTTTCGTAAGAGTTCAATTTTCAAATGAAAACTATAATATTTACTATAAACTTAAAAATCGATCTCTTTCGATATTTAGGAACTCGATAAATCACAGATTGCGATATCTTCAATTGTGCTCTATATTACAACAGAATTTTCCTCTCGTTATACATCCTTATAATGGAATCCTTCGCCCACAGAGATGCCACCACCGAAACCCTACGAAAGGCCCGCCGACTTTATCGATCCCGGAAAGCCATCGAAATGCAAATGGCATTTGGGAACCACCGAGAAGTCGCCCCATACGCAGCGGGGCATTGCGCATCGCCAGAAGATCACACCGGACATCCTGGAGGTGATTGGATGCACTCCCCTGGTTAGATTAAACCATATTCCCGCCAGCGAGGGAATCGAGTGTGAGATGTGTAAGTTAGAAATTCGATGGAATATAAATTCCAGCTCAGGAGTCCTATGTATAGTAACCTTCCAATTTTCTCTGACAGATGCCAAGTGCGAGTTCCTTAATCCCGGTGGTTCGGTCAAGGATCGCATCGGCTATCGCATGGTGCAGGATGCCGAGGAGAAGGGCCTCCTCAAGCCAGGATTCACGATTATCGAGCCAACTTCCGGAAATACTGGCATCGGACTGGCAATGGCCTGTGCCGTCAAGGGTTACAAGTGCATCATCGTGATGCCGGAGAAGATGTCCAATGAGAAGGTATCGGCACTGCGTACTCTCGGTGCCAAGATCATTCGTACGCCAACGGAGGCTGCCTACGATTCGCCCGAGGGCCTGATCTATGTGGCCCAGCAGCTGCAAAGGGAAACGCCCAATTCCATTGTCCTCGATCAGTATCGGAATGCGGGCAATCCGTTGGCCCACTATGACGGCACTGCCGCCGAGATTCTGTGGCAGTTGGACAATCAGGTGGATATGATTGTGGTCTCGGCCGGAACGGCTGGTACAATCAGCGGCATTGGCAGGAAAATCAAGGAGCAGGCTCCAAACTGCCAAATTGTGGGCGTGGATCCATTTGGTTCGGTCTTGGCCCGTCCCAAGGAGCTCAACAAGAGCGATGTGCAATTTTATGAGGTCGAGGGCATTGGCTACGACTTTCCGCCCACCGTCTTCGATGACTCTGTGGTCGATGTTTGGTCGAAGATCGGCGATCCCGATTGCTTCCCCATGAGCAGGCGTCTGAATGCCGAGGAGGGTCTCTTGTGCGGCGGCTCCAGCGGCGGTGCGATGCACGCTGCCCTCCAGCATGCTCGCAAACTGAAGAAGGGTCAACGGTGTGTGGTCATTCTGCCCGATGGCATTCGCAACTATATGACCAAGTTCGTTTCGGACAACTGGATGGAGGCACGTGGCTTCAAGGAGTCGGTTAACGAGCATGGCCACTGGTGGTGGAATCTAGCTATCCAGAAGCTACAGCTTCCAGTGCCGTCAGTAATTCTAAAGTCGGATGCCACTGTAGGAGAGGCTGTTGCTCTAATGAAGCAGCAACGCGTGGACCATCTGCCTGTGGTGGACAGCGAGGATGGGTAAGGATTAAACTGGTTGAAATAGCAGAATTTTAATTAACATTCTCTCTGTTTATTCCTCTAGTTCCATTTTGGGCGTGGTGGGTCAGGAGACGTTGATTACCCAAATCGTTAGCATGAACCGCCAGCCCTCTGATCCCGCAATCAAGGCGCTGAACAAACGCGTGATCCGTCTAAATGAATCCGAGATTCTCGGAAAGCTGGCCCGCGTCCTTGAGGTGGATCCCACTGTGCTGATTGTGGGCAAGAACAATGCCGGCAAGGAGGAGGTCAAGGCTTTGGCCAACAAGCTGGACGTGACTGCCTTCATCACAGATGAACGAAATCAGAATGCCAAGTCTAATGGCACAAATGGCAGTGGCCACTAAAAAGCTGATAGAATCAGTTTTGTGGTGTTAAGAGCCCATCCTCGAAATCAACCAAAAGCCCTTTACTGACCATAAACCTAGGCGCTGTTAACTGCCTAATTCCACTGGCCATTTTTTAAACTATTTCGGAAATCGAAACTATTGTATACGTAGAAATCTAAAAGTACCAGTGGAAATTGGTTTTTATACCCAAAAACCTGCATGTCTTTTTTTTATTTGATAATAAATATCTTTTTATAAAACTACGAAATTTCGTGTTTTAAGGGGAAAGGATTACTATTTTTAGAACTTTTTCAAGTTGTCTTAATAACAAATATAAAAAAATTTAAAATTTTGACGATGTAACTAGCCCCTTACATTTTTTTTTAAATAGGTAAATTTTTGGCTTAAAAATTTCGTATTCCTCAAATGGGTTTTTGATCATAACTCGGCTTAAACTCAACCGATTTCAGTCTGGTTTGGTCTTTTCTTCTTGGTTTTTATGGGCGAACTTTCCTGCATTCAAAGCTCAATTTCTAATTTTGTGTCAATTTTTAAAAATTTTACAATGTTGCAAATATTTTTTGATTTTTTAAAATATAACAAACAACATAAAACATCGATATTCTGTTTGATAAGTATATCGTACCAGTTATATTACGAATAAGAAAGAAATTATTTAAATATATTTTTAATAATATTTTTCGATTATATAGATTTTTTAGAATTGAATGTAATATTCTTCGATTATATAGATTTTTTAAAATTGAATGTAATATTCTTCGATTATATAGATTTTTTAAAATTGAATGTAATATTTTTCGATATTTCAAATTTCCAAATATAAAGCTACGATATTTTCGATATGATACTGAGTGCTTGTCTATAGCATGTTAGATTTTATTTGTATTTGCCACCTTAGTTCTTACTTAAATCCCATAAAAATTAATTTATTAACGCATATCTAAAGGGAAATGCTTAATTTCAAAACCACCCAATAAATCAAACAAAATTTCTTTTTAAATTGATCACTTTTATCATATCTATATATTTTTTTCGTTCGATTTGCTTACATGTTGTGTTCTTGTTTCACTTTCCACTTGAGAAGTATATAAAAGTAAAAAAAAATACCAAATACAAAAAAGGCGTGCAACAAGTAGCAACAATTAATACTCAGTGAGCAAGAGAGATTGCCAAATGATTCGAAATAAATAGAGATACAGAGCGAGATGGATAGAGAGAGTGAGAGAGACAGAGGGCTATAATGTACAAACATAGAATGGAGAGAGATAGAAGATCGATGTGACATCGAAAAATTGTAGATGTTCTCCTTACAGCTCTCTAAGAGTTGGTGTGCCACAGTGGAATGTTTGTTCCTTGACTCCTTGATTCCTTTAGACTCCTCGATTTGGCAGATCCTTGACCTTGTAGATGCGCACCAGCCAATGCTCCGTGGTATAGGCCTCCTCCAGCACATCCAGCTCAAAGTCCTTATTGCCAATTTCCGCTGCACGCACCCGGTCGTAGCCCTGGGCCTTGCCGCCCTCCGTGTACATCTGGCCAAAGCGATAATAGCACATCTTGTACATCAGACAATTGAGCAGCGTGGGCGAACCCTCCTTGTCGACACGGAACTCCCCGTTTGCAGCATAGTAATCCTTTTCCCGAATATGGGCACCACGATCCGTGCTGCCGCCAATGCGGACCATCCACAGGAACTTGTTAATGTCATCGGAGGAGTAGCCAGTTAGACCGCCAAAGATAACCAGGACATAGTCCACATCCAGTTCGCGCATTATCTCATAGGCCTTCTCCTCCGACGAGGCCATGGCTTGGCCAACACGCGAGATATGCGTATTATTCCAGGTATTATTGTCAACCAATATGGTGCGATTGGCCATGGCTGTGATTTGATAGCCATAATCCCACCAGGACATGATGCGAGCATCCTGGGAAAATAAATAAAGGCAATATTATACAGGTTAGTTCAAGAGTTTTTTAAATAAAAGAATTAATGTTTAGTTTCCTTGTCAGCTAGTTTGTTTAGTACTCATTATGTTTCATACTCTTCCTATCAAGAATTTACAAAAGTAGTCATCATTTTGGCAAGTAAAAAAATACCTAATATAGCAGAAAACACATAATATACTCACTTCCGGTGTATTCATCTGCAGCCAGTAATAGGCCTCGCGGAAGTCATCAAAGATAATCCGGCCGCCATCGTGCGATCGAGCGCTCAGCACAATACTGGGCGAAGAGTAGGCCTCCGAGGTGACCCACGTGCAGTGCAGGGTATAAACTATTAGCATCAGCGTTATAATGCCGACAAATCCAATGGCCACCTCGCTCTTCACACCGCCCGTCTGCTGTTCCATCTTCTTGTGCTGCCGCTTGCTCTCCACGCCGCCATGCTTGGACGACGAACTGCCGGCATCCACACTCTTGATATATTTGGCCAGCAGATGGGATACAGCAATGCCGGACAAAACGCACATTACGGGGGCAAGAACCAGCATGAGACGCACCATAACGCCCGCGAAATAAATACTGGTGACGCCATACAAGATAATGAATATATTCGAGTCTGTTAGCTTGGAGAAGCAGAAGTACAGGCCCGCGGGAAAGAGAAATACAAGGATCTGTAAATGGATAAATTATATGAACATTAATATAGGCAAATATAAATTCAAATAAAGTCATTTGCAGACACTGCCTCAGCGATCAAAGTGCAAGGTAATCATTCAAGTGCATTAAGACGCAACACTCATTCGCATCGTTGTAAGGTTTTCATCTTTTGGCAGTAAAATTATAAAAGAAAACTACAAAAGCTTACCTGCAGATCAAAGTAAAATGATGACCAGGATGTTGGCTGATGTTCCGACACTGAGGCAATAATTGGAATGTGATTCTTGGCATAGGACGGGTCCAGCAGTGAATAAAATCGTCCCGTCCAGGGCGATACCTTCCCGGTAATGGTCAGCAAGGTGCCCACAACGAGCACCACGGTCAGTAGACTGGACATTAGGGTCTTGAAGAGCAGATCAAAGTGCTCTTTGGGTATGCGCGAGCGCAAATAGTCCACAAAGGCGTGAATCTGGCAAAGACCAAAAACACCAAGGGCCTAAAGAGGTAAAAAGAATTAACAAATATTATAAATATTTATAATAATCAAGACATTATTAATAATAAGCTAATTTTAGTGATCAAATCAGCTTGGTTGTTCGTACTCATTATGTTTCATACTCTTCCTATCAAGAATATAATAAAGTATTCATCATAAAATGATCACTAAAGGTCCATCTCCCGAAAGTACTATCGATACTTCTCTTACCAGCATATGCTCCGAGCTCTGGATAGGCTGGAATCCCACAAATGAGATTTGCATGGACAGGATCGTTCCAACGCAATAGAGCGTGCTGTAGGCAATATAGATCCTGTGCGAGAACCTGCCCGTTATCATCAGCGCCACAACGTGCAAGGGTATGAGGTTGATTAGGAACACATAGCCACCCCACGAGGAGACCATGTAAAAGTAGGCCAATGCCGCCATGGCTGACCAAAAGATCGTGCCCGTCTTTACGGCCTTGATCCACAGATAGTAGGTGAACAGCATGCAAAATATGGCAATGCCCTCATTGTCATACGAGCCAGCCACAGAGCGGGAGATGTACCCAGGAACAATGGAGATGAGAGCGGCGGCCACCAGTCCAGCGCCAGTGCTCTAAAGGGGAGAAAAAGAAAAAGTGAAAAATAAAAACCACGTGTGGAAAATAACCTTCAAAACCTACATGAATCTCCTTGGTGAGCGCATAGGTAACCAGTGTGGTCAGCGAGGAGAAGAACGGCGCCAGGAAGACGCACACATTCCGTATGTCAATGGTCACGTTTAGCAGCCACATGAGGCGGTATAGCGCCGCCGAGGTAACCATCAGTCCGGGATAAATGGTGCCGCCAATGATGCGGCCCAGGGGATACCAGGCGCGGTCATCGAACCAATTGTGGAACTTGTAGAAGCCCTGCTCGGCCAGGAAGCGAGTGGTGCGGTAGTTGAAGTACGGATCGAACTCATGAATAACGCTCTCGAATCGCAGTACAGAGAAAAGGCGCGTGGCGAATGCTGCACGCGGTCAAAATCGAAAAGAAACGGAAGTTGGGTTTTAGTTTATGATAGTGGTGGCAAATTCCAGTCAATCGATATTTTGATACCCTCATAAGGTGTCTGTTTCCACTAGGAACAGCTGACAATACAATAGAGCGTAGCAAAGACAGGCACCTTATGTATGAAATTCCACCCCTAAGATCACAGAGCTACATTTATATCGATATATCGATATTGACAAACTGACTAACCAGATTTGTTTTTCTTTTGTTTAACAACAATAACTAGCAAAAATTCAAAATATAACCGATTAACTTACACAGAACTGCCGCCAATATTAAAATGGCCAGTTTAACTAGGTGCTCCTGCTTCTCCCATGTGAGCAAGCCCTTGGCGACGCCGCCCACGTCTACCGTCATGTCTCTTTTTCTCTCTCGCCAGCCGGCGTTTCCGACGTTGTTTAATCCAATTCAAAGGTTCAAAATTAACCGGTCTTTGGTTTTTTAGGTTCTCTGTAAGCCGATTTTGATTTATGAACAACTGCACCAGGTTTATTGTTGTTATTGCACGAGAAAAAAATAGTTTTAATAATGCGCGACAGAATTTGCAAGCCGTGGCAGAGAGGGCTTTATCGGTATCGAACTATCGCCTGAAGAAACAAAACTATCGTCCACGTCATGGTACTGCAAGATACGATTTTTCCTTCCTTTTTTGTCAAAACATGTTTTTAGTTGAGTCATATTTAAGATATTAACATTTCCTTTTATTGTTGACTTATGGCTAGCTTATGTTGGGTGACTAACTTAAAACATTTAAGCCGAACCGGCTGTTCTTCCTCTTATTGTTGCCATTGCCAGCTGTTTTGCGCTCTCTTTTGAAGTTTCGCTGTTCTCTCTTCCTCGTTTCCTCTTCAGCACTCACCAACTCTCACGATTCCCTGTCCCACTTGCCGCTGCGATGACATAAATAAGCTTTAAATTAATGTACGCTATTTTATGTATTTATTCTTATATTTATTGTGCTATTTGATCCTCTTGCTTAATTTTCACGTTTATCGTGGTTTAGAAAAGCGTTATTCATATGAGAAGGAGAGGACATGAGAGCCCACGCAGAAGAGAGGAATATAGGGCCTCGCTAGTGTTGCCAAACTTGCAGCTAGAAAGCAGCTATATCAAAGGGACAAAGAAAAATATTGCTGAAACAACTAAAACAAATGGTAGCATAATAATAATTTTCTTTTATTTATATTCCTTCTATTAACGCAATAGATGACAGTTAAATACATATTTAAATACGGGTTTGATTTTCCCAGGCCGTTTTCCTATGTTCATCTACCAGCTTTTTTCGATAGATTTGGAGCATCACTGGGGCGAAGCAAATCGAGAGAAACGGCTGTTTGCGGGAGAGTGGAGCTCGGGAGCAGAGTGCAGAGAGCATTTGAACAATTTCTATTTAAGCCACCGCAAAATTCACTATCTTTGTTATTTTTCAACCGAGCTGCCACAAAACGCCTTTGCAAAAAGAGAATAATATGACAAAAAGACATTCGTATCCGATTAAGCGCCGGGCTAAAATATAAACTACTATTGATATTTATCAAACATACACATATATTCGGATATATGTATATTTCCCATACACGAGACCACAAAAGAAATCGGATCTCCCTGTCGCAAGCGCGAAACAAATGCAAGTGACTTCTGCTGGTAAATAAAAGTTTGCTTTTCCCATAAAGAAAAACAATAAACTCGTGTGTTAAGGGCACTAAAAAATAAAGTACATCAACAAAGAGAGGGAAAGTGTTTGTGTGTGTGAATTATCATTAAAATCATTAATTTTTTTCAAGTGTTCGGTGTCATATACATATGTATTTACATCTACAATACATGTCACATATGAATATACATAGAGGAGACTTGCGGCGAAGGCGTTGCTTGTTTGTGTTTTTGCTGCTTTGCTTTTTTTAAGTTGCGCCAAAACTAATTAAATAATAACGATTAAAGTTACATACATACGTAAAAACATATATGTATGAGTGAGTGCAAGAACGGTGAAAAATCGAACATCAACGCTCTAAAAAATGTTGTATACGATGCATGTGTGTGTGCGTGCGGGTGGTGGCAGCGATTGCAGTTGCCAGCACGCATCAAAGAAGTACAAGAAGAAGAAGAAGTAGAAATGGATGATTGGGGAAGGGAGATGTGGAGTTGGTAAAGAGTAAAACAGCAACAAACCCCAACTCCTGCAGCTGTTTCTCTCCCTCATGAGTGTATGTGTGTGCTTGTAAGTGGGTGTGTGGGTGTTTGCATTTGCATAGCATTTCTGGCATGCAACTTTTCAGTATATGGATGTTTGTGTGTGCGTATATATTTATGGAAGCTAGTTTGACTAAAAGAGCAAAAGAGAGGTGAGATTGGGGTACGTCCATACAATGTACATAATGTTTATGTATATTTATTCGAGTTCCAAATAGCCGGTTGACAAATAGCAACAAAGAGCAATTGCAAAATGTTGCATCCCATGGAAAGAATTTACTTAGTGTAAGAAAATTAAAACAAAAAAACAAACTTAAAATGCTTTCCAGAAATCAAAGGCAGCTGCTGCATTTCAAGAATGTAGTAATAGATTCAAAAATAGATTGAAAAGTTGAAAAACATCCCTAGATGGCCGCGCGTGGATTGGCTCTTTGTTAGTTTCCAGAGTGAATGTGAATTCTTCTCTGAACACAACGAAATCTACACATCGACGGGGTCGAGGATCGTCCCCGAAGGCCTTAAAACACAGTTCCCAATTAATTATTAATTATTCTCAAAAAGTATTTTATTTTTAAATATTTTCGAATCAGAATTGAAAAGCCAAGTGATGTGAGATCGTAATCTATTTTATTTCAATTGCCAAATAATAATAAAAAAAATAAAAGTCGAATTTTTTAACACAGAATTTAATAAGTTGGTTAATACTTTAACTTGAATTTAACTAATAACAAAACAAATCAAGAAGCTAATCGTAATTAGCATACAAAAGGTTGGATAACTGCTATTTTTTTATTCATTTATTATCTAGTTTTATTTTAAAGAGTTGAGATAAGATACATAACTTATCTTTTTATGAGTTTGTGGTACAATTTCCAGGAAAATTTCTTCCATTATCTAACTAGTCAATTTTTAGCAGACAGATAAAGGCAATGATAAGAAAATTTGTTTATCTACCGTCAAGTTGGACTCAATGTCAAGGCCTTTTCAGAGTGGAGTCTGTTGAGTGTGTTTACTCTCTGTTAGTCTTTATCGTTAGGATGTGGTATTTATCTTTTTCGATCGGATAACTATCAGAGGCTTTAACAGTGAGAGTAGTTTGTTGGAATAGTTTGTACTCCCATTGGTGATCAAAGATTTACACATTCCTAATATTTATTGTTTGGCTTACAAGCTGAAAATAAACGAATACTGCAAAAATATCATGCTTGTCTGGCAATCCATCAATTTTCGATGGATATTCATTTTTTCCCAACCCATTTACAAAGTGAATGAGTGATTTAGTAATTTGGTTTCTTTTCGTTGTGTTAGTTTATTTTTTTCAACCCGTTGCCTTGCTTTGGTTGGTTTCCCTGAATATAAGAAAGATATACAAATTGAATATGGCATATGTTGCTGCCTCTTTATTGTTATTGGTATAATTATTTTGTTGTTGTTGCTGCTGCTTTTTGTTTTGTTTACGCGTGGGAAACGGAAATTGGCAAGAAACCAGAGAGAAAAAGTTGCCTCTCCACTCTGCACTTGCTTCACCTTCTAAAACTGCTACGAAATTATTTTATAATTGTTAAAATGCTATTTAAGCAAAGAGAAATACAATCGGGAACGCCTTTATTTTTAGTTTTTATTTTTGTAAATACTATCAAAGAGTTTTAGGCATGATAATAAGTACATTTATAAATTGTATTCCGTTTAATATCTACTAAAGGCATTTTCAATAAGAAACATGTATTTTTGAAGGTAATTTTAGTATTCAGAGTAAATGAATTATACATTTCTTTAATTTCACCCATAAAACTTTGGGTACCGGGTATTTCATAGTCGTTTACTTTCTTTTGAAGCTTTCTTACTTGTTTTTTTACTCAATTAATTTACAGTAATTAAACTATTACGGTGCTTACAACTTTATGGCTTGTTGCTAGGGGAAAATTGAGAAAGGGTGCCTCTATTTTCACTTTTTCCTTTTCTATCGACATTTTATATTGCCATCGCATACATATATGTATACAAACGTACATATATGTTCCGCTTCCAATTGGATTACGACCCAAGCGACCATAATTTGTGTGCGGGCCAAATGCCGATTAGAATCGGCCAAGATATGTATCGCTGCGGGCTATATTTTATCTACTAGACTTCGTTTCGAACTTAAAGTACCCTATAATTCTGGTTAATATTATTATTTAATCTAGTTTTATCTGTGAAACTCAGTGAAACAGTAAGTTTTTAAGTGATTCACGGAAACGTAAATATTGGCATTAACAGCCACATTGATCTAGGTAGGTGAGTAACAGTGGTGAGGCCTTTTTCTAGAGCCTCCCATAAAAGCTGAGCCCCTTTTAGGTCCACTTCCATATAGAAATTCCATTAGAATCCTGGAGAGTCCCTTGCGTGACTCGTCTAATTGGAAGGGAAATGCAAACAAATAGGGATATTCATATCTTATTGCGATATCTCATTAGATACTTTTACCCCCACACGATAATTTTACGATGATTGCGTTTAAGCAAACACCAATCAATCGATGACTTCGATAGCAAATTACCTCGCCACGGAAGAAAAAGGGAAAGAGAAAGGGGAGAGACTCTGACCATTAGCCTCCGCCTTTCCCCCATTTCTTTACCTACATTGTCACTATACTGGCCATTGATCCATGCCCCGCTTTTCCATCCATTATCCATTGGACTCTTCACTCCACCCTTTTTTTCTGTGTCATTTATCAGCTTCTTGGCATTTTCACAAAAAGATGTTTTAACTTTACTTTTCTAGTTTTGTTTTTATTTAGTCAGTGTTGCCTTTGTTTTTTATTTTATTTATTTATTTTTTTGAATAACATATTAGGGTTAGTTATGATTTCTTTTATTAAAAACAAAATTGCCTTAAACAAAATGTTGTAAAAATCAATTAAAACATACTTTGATGCACAAATTATTTTTTTTAATTAAAATTGACTTTAGGTTTGATGCTTGTTTTGGTAATTTATTTATTATAATACCATATTAATATAATATTAATAACATAATAATATTTATTACTATTAAAAGTTGTGGTATACTAATACTTTTCTTTTTTACCCTCTTTTCATAAATCTTTATGTTTTATTTAATTACTTTTTTTTCGTTTCTTTAAAGTTTTTTGTATATTTTTTCCTTGCGTTGTTCCCATTTTGGTCTTCACTTTTTGGTCTTTTAAGCCAAGTCGCGCTTAGTTGTACATACATAGATTTATTTTGTGTTTGTGTTTGTTTTGTTGTTCGCTGCTGGTGTGGACTTTGTTTTATTTATTGTTGGCGTTGTTGTTGGTTTCTCTTCAAGGCAACAAAGCGATGACTTCATCTTCTCTGCCCACAAAGTGTGGTACATATGTGCGTGTGGGTGCATTGAAGTTGAGTTACCCTTTATCATATATAATACCTATTTATAGTTTCTAATATTTTTTATAATAATTTCTTAATTAATTTGGTGTTTATAATTTTTTTTCTACCTCAGGTTTTTTTTTAACTATATAGTAATGAACGCAAAATGTATAGTATTAAATATTTATTAAAATATTTGCATTAACAATTTCCTTCCTTTCGAAATTCGCTAAGAAAAAGAGTTTAAATTGGAATTTTACATTTTTAAGAAGTGAAACGATTGTATAAAAATATATTAGAGTCAACGACAGACACAAAATATAATTATAACCTTATAATAAAAATGCCAAACGTGAGAAAATTAAATTAACATCTGAATACTATTTTATTTGTTTTGAAAAGTATATGAAAAATTGTGCTAATAAACCTGTTTTTAAATAAACTAAGCAGGTTTGATTCAAAGATTTACTTGATGTCAAAAATACAGAAAGGTTCGTTTAAAGAATAAATATAAATATACACAATGTCTAAAAGTCTAGGGTTAACCACTAGATTGGGACTAGACTTGGCTGGGAATTGTATAAAAATTAGTATTGTGTTTTATTTTGAGTCAGAATCAAGCTTCAATATGGCATTTCAAATATTAATTTGTACATTTCAATTGTAATGTTGTTTCGTTATTACTGCAACATTTATTCTATACCACAAATGTCACCATAACCCTGCTTTTGTTTCCATTTCTTTTCTGACGAGAAAGTGTTGGCTTTGTTTGTTTGCTTTTGTTGCTGATGATGTGTGCCACTTGGTGCTATCATCACTATTATCATCATTGTTGCAGCCAGCATGCAAAGTGTTGAGTAATCATCATTCCAAACGACATCACCATCGTCATCATCATCGTCTCTGTCAGTCATCGCTTGGCTGACCGCTTTCAATATCCAAAATGCACTGAGAAAAATAATATCGATGCAGATTCGATGTGAACCAAAAAAAAAAAATATATGTAAAAATAGGATTTGAAGACTTTATACAACTTAAATGGGAGATGGTGTTAGAAAATATTGAAAATATATTATATTAATTATTGACTATCGTCACAAGCTATGGCTTCACTCTGGTTAATATTATTTGATGTTAGTGACCTCTGCATTTTTCATGATCTTATATGGGGTTAAATAAATCCACATAATTTGAGACTTAAAATCCAAGCGAGATGATTCAGTTTTTTTTTGTTATGTCGCTTAAAAACTACATAAAATCCTTCGATAAAAAGTGTTAAAAAATTGATAAAATATATAAAACATAATCTGGAGTCTAATCTAGGTCAATTAGATATAGCATATATTCCTTCACGAAATTCTCATTAGTAAGTTTAGAATTTTACGTATTTATAATTTGAATTTCAAATTTTCAAAAAGTTGCAGAAGGATTTATTTTTATTTAATTCCATCACAAATCAATACACTTTTTCTCAGTGCAGTTGCGACCACGAACTTTGTGACATCAAATTGATTATTTGAATGCCCTTTGTTGCCGACGTCTTCTCTTGGTGTGTGCGCCTTCCTCTTTCGCGCTATCTGTCCTTCTCGTTGCCTTTGTTTTATTGTCCACAAGTCCAGGCCGGAAATGTTTTGGTTCCGCACTCTCCAGACCAACCCCAATATAGAATATATATAGACTTTCATACATACATATATACTGGGAACATGCAGATGTGGTCAAAATAATAGCACTAATGACAGCTTTACCTTCAAATGGAAATTCCTTGTGCCATATTTAAGATTATGGGTACTTTTAACCATATAGTCAACTAAAAAATAAATAGATCAAGTTTTTAAAGTAATATATAAAATAAGGGACAGTAATTTAGATAAATAATACTATTTCAAATAAAAAAATAAGTACTGATCAGTAATGGGATTAACTAAATTACCAATAAATACTTTTCTAAAACGTTAAGATTTTATTGTATTTGTATTATTTATTATCTGTTTAAATTATATACTTATTAGTTATTTTATTTTTAGTTAGTTTTTTTTAGTTTTATTATTTTTTAAATTATGTTAAACTTATTTTACTTTCACCACAACTGTATATGTTCTCCCACACTCAAATTAAAAAAAAGGCAGCAAAAGAAACCCTTTGAACTTTTCTAACAAACACTCAAGTTTCCTATATTTTTATGTATAATGGATACATATATGTATAATACATACATATGTACTCTGGAGAGTTTTGACCAAGTTTTGGTCATTCAGTTGGAATTTTTATTGTGTGGGTTTTTGGGATGATTTATTGCAAAAATTTCTGGAAAAGTTACATACGAAGTGGAGGCCAGTGGAAACGAAGAATATATATACTTTATTAGATGACAAAAAATATCTACTGTCGATATTTGATGTATATATTGATATACTTTTAATATTTAAACCAATAAAACTGAAAAAAAATTTAAGTTTACGATATTTTTTATTATTAATCGTTCATGTTATATTAAAATGTACAATTCGATATATTTCGATATTAATATTTTTGGATGTATCACAGTTTACGATATTTTTCAATATTACAATTTTCGATAACTATAGCTTACGATATTTTCGATATAATTTTGTTGTCCTTAGAAGATTACTAAGTTTTAACCTTGTTATACATCCCTGCCCTTGATTACCATATATGTATGTATCTATTGTATGTATAATTATATATATGCGATCTCTGGGAATTGCTGCACAAGCTGAGCGAATTCCCAAAGGCTTGCAGCAATATCGATTATATTATTATCTATTGATTTGCCAAGGCTAAAATTGCCCATGAAGTAACAATATTATTTATTTTTGTTTCTCCATTAGCTGCCTAAACGATGCAACAATGTGACATGCGGCGGCGACGGCAGCAGCAGCAGCAGCAGCAGCACCAGCATCATCATTATCGGCACCCTGCTCTATTATTAACTGACCGATTTGTCAATAAAGAAACGAAACATCGAGGGAAATAACAAGTTCAACTTTTTGAAGTCACAAACTAGCGGGGTCTTGCACCACCTAAAGCTAAAGCGTTCGTCTTAGTGTTGACTTAAACCACGAAGCGGTTGGCTTTTTTATTTTTTTCAAGGTATGTTAACGATGTATAATAAATAATATTTGAATAATGTGAACATGGGATACACCCTACAGCTACAAGTTAAAACAAATTATTTAAATCATAAATAATCTAAATTAATAATAATTTAAATTTCAAGCATAACCGAGGACTTCAACCACTTGGCTAACGATCGTAAACGATATTTGATTTTTACAAAATAACAACCCAAAGACCACATTTAAGGAGAGTGACAGACTGAAACGAAGGAGGGGAAGGAAGGCAGGAGTGCAAGGAGCCGGAGGAGGAGGCGGCGGTTAAGGGGGAGCATCACTGGAATGCCCAGCACGGCGGGCAGCAGTGCCTCCGGCGTTGGCATGGGCGCTTTAATCAACAACGCCGGCAGCAGCGCCAGCAGTAGCGTCATGGGCATCGGTCTGGGCTCTGGATCCGCGGCGGGCATCGGCACAGCAGCAGGACCTGGTGGCGGCTCAGGAGGATCGGAGGCAGGAGCTGGTTCCCTTATCGCACAGAGCACGGCTGGCACTAGCGCCGCCAGCAGCGGCACCATCACCTGGGACAACAACGGCACCCTGCGCTCCATCAATCCCGGCGATTGGTCCATCGAACAGTGCCTCGGATGGCAGCAGCCGCATCCTCTATACTTTCAGCTCGGCTGGGCCTTCCTCTTTCTCGCCTTCCTGGCCCCGCACGGTCCCTACGGTTCGCTGTGGATGCGAACGATGCTCCTCATTGGCTGTTTGATGATGGGCATGCATGGTTACCTGGTTGCCTGCACGCCGGACGTGGTCCTCTGGTCAGGAATGGGAATGGCGGTGAATTTTATATACCTGGTTGTGGTGCTGTGCCGGCTGAGACCGGTGAGGTTCGAACAGGAAATCGAGGCGGTGAGTGAATGTTACTTGGATTATTGTTATAGAATTTGCTGTCGATTTTTAAGTTATTTTTTTTGTGTCAATCGGAGATAGAATTCCACAGATGGAGCATTGAATTGCAGAGCTCTATCTTTTAAATGAAAGCTCTTTTACTTGTTAAATTACAGTAGTGTCCAAATAACTTATTTGCGAGTAGCGCTGTCGAAATATCGATCAAAATATCGGTTTATTTTACTTTTTCATCTCATTGTATTTATCTTTGAAGATATAAACAGCTGGTTTGTGGTTTATATGCCAAATACTGAATCCCTAAATTTATTTAAAACCCTTAACCTTCTAAAAAAACATTTATTTACATTTTTGCGAAAGATTTCGACTTTGCTTTAATATTTTTTTATTAATTTAATTTGTGTGTGTTTTTATGTTTTGTTTTTTTTTGTATGTTTTGTTTTCTTTTCATAGATGTTTCTTTTTGTTTTAATTTAAATTATATATTCACTAAAATATCATAAATACATAGTTTCGATAAATTAATAAATAACAGAAAAAACACGTACTGAATTTGCGTTAAAAAAAACAATATAATTAATTATTAATTAAGCTATTAATTAATTAATCTGTGTAAATTATTGGCTATCGACTATAGACTAAATGTGCTGCTGCGGTTGGCGGTGGAGAGTGGTGGAGTGGGAGTGGGAGTGGGTGGCGGGCTGAGTTTATCACAGGAAATCAGATTGGAAAATCGTAGCAGATGATGTAAATATTGAAATGTAATATTTGTTGTGCGGACTTTCGTTGTATTTGTTTTTGGGTGGATATATAATCAATTGTTCAATAAGCATATTATTATTTTTGAGAGAAGCACTGAACATTGAAATATACGGTTGGTATTGTGATTAATGTTGCTTATGGTGATGATGATGTTGACCTACGTCCTATGAGGGATGCCCACAGAAACCTCCTTCCGATTTGCAAGATGACCAAATTAACTAACGTTTCATATGGGGACACATTTTCAATAAATTTCAAATTTCTTATTTAGATAGGCGATTTCCCTGGGCACCCCTTGTTATCAATTAAATTCTTCACTCCGCCCAGCCGAGTGCCTTAGCTGAAATGTATTTTCGATGCCAGAAAATACAACTGCAGACACGTTGTCAGCATGACGGTCATATTGCCAATGGCAATGGTCATGTGAATGCGCCGGAATCCCTTGTGTATGCGCTGGTAGTGTGGACAATCGACAAGATCGCCCTGCACCAAACTGCCAACCTCCTGGCCACTTCCTATAGCATCCTCAATCCTGTATTTCTCGTGCATGAGTTGCAGCATCGGTGGCACCAGATACAGACGCACAACCACCTCAATTCCAGTTGCCAGGGCATGGGATCCCATTTGGATACCAGCTGCCGTCGTCCATCCGCTCAAAAAGTATTTAGCGTAAACGACCAGCATCGTTAAACTTAGCATTCCGTTGAGGGCGAAGTAGCGAGGGAATAATATCTGCTGGCACTGTCCGAATACGTGACGTGGCAGAGAGAAATATAGCGAGAGACCTGCAAGTTGGATAAAATAAATATATAGATTAGTAATCTGTTTTTAAAGTAACAATCGGTTAAGATGTAGTTACAGTTGGACTATGATTATGATTATGTATACTGTTGAAGGAATAATTGCCTGAAGAGCGTCGCTTTCTTAAAGATTTATATTGAAGTCTGAAGATGAACAAGATCATACATGATCCACTGATGGATGATGATCTCTGCTGTTGCAGAAGAAGACATCTTTTACATTACAAAGACAAAACACACACACACAGACTGGTGACATTAAGAGTAGCTTTTCCGACCTGTAGATCGTCCTTAGCCTGGTCTTATGAAGTATGGTTTGCCTATGATACATGAAGTTCTCTTGAGTGTGATATGTTTGGGTCACTGATCTATACATGATTCTTTATAAGACTCTTTGATAGGACTTACCAGAGACAAATGTCATCCAGATCTGCGACCCAAAGTGGGTGGCAAAGGCGCCTAGATAGACCAGGGCCGCTGGTATGGTCGATGGTCTTGCTGTTGCTTCTGTTGTTGCTGTTGCTGATGTCACAGTAGTAGTCGTTGGGTCGATGAGATCGCGTCCCACAGTCATCAGCACAAAGGCCAATATGCCAACGGCTATCAAGTGTGCTGGTTGTGTTGTACGCGTCAGAATTCTGTAAAAAATAGAAGAGATTTCAAAACCAAATTTAGTAAATTTTTTTTAAATTAAAATAAAATTTTAAAGTAATTTGTAATATATTTTGGTATTATTATTAAGTATATTTTGTTTTGTTCGCTATTGTAAAATATTTGTTAAATCAATTTGAAATTTTAAAATATTTATTAAATAATCTTTACCAATATCTAAATCGCCCAAAAATAGATTTATAATGTTTAAAGTCAGTTCAAAGTCAAACATAAATATCTTTAAGCCATAATATCAGTAACATCCCATGGTATCTCTTACAGACTATATAAATCTTCTTTTAAAAATATAAAAACTGCCTATATAATACCCAAATGTCGTCAATTGTCTAGTTGACGCCACAATTTGTTTTGCAGAGTCTCGAGTGGCTACCATATAATCGGAGTGGAATCGAAATGGATTTATAAACGTAATCGTGGCACAATCGTTTCGCTTCTATATGTAAGCCCGATGGTCCAAACTCCAGATAGATATAGTTGTCGTAGGTAATTACGTAGGCACGTGGCCCTTGTCGGCTGATTAGATTCGTTGTTGTGGCGCACAGTGGCGAATACCTAGAATATGTAGATATATCTGGGAGGGGGGGTTGAAAACTGTTTGGTGGGGTTTCAAGTCCCCCCTTTGGATACGCCACTGTGTTGTTCGTCGGCCGATCGCGAATTTTTTCAACCTCTCTACGCATTTGTTGAGTCGTCTGGCTGTCTGCCTTCCTTTCGGGTTTTTGCATATCTGTCTGCCACTATTTTTCTATGTTTCTCTGCTTTTATGATTATTTTTTTTTTTGCTGCTTGCTTTTTTGCATTTGGTTTTTTGTCATGCGGCAAATACAAAGCCAAAGTGGCGTACGTGCGAAAACGCATGCAACCAAATATTGTATATATTTCAAGCGCTGCTCCCTCTTAAATGCGGAGACCAGAACTAAAGCCAGAAACTATAGAAAATATATGTATATAGCCGCAATCTTTGTATGCATATGTGTATATATGTATATTATACATTTGCACTTGCACTTTCGAGCAAATCAGCTGGCGACCGTGAACAGCTGTTAAAACTGTGTAAGATCGAAGACGAGAGGCTGTGTTTGCGGGCAAATATAATTTAAATAAATACAAAAACAAATAATTATAAATACATTTCTAATTTTAGCTGCTATGAATTATAAACTCTATATATAGACACACTGCCCTATTATTTTGAACACATTTGTGACCTAAAAACCTAGAAGCTCTTCCCCTTCAAGTGACGTCTTACGTAGAACCCGTTCGTTTGCACTTTGCCCACCCAGCAGGTAATAGCACCTGGGTTGGCGATGATTCAGGGCGTCTTTAGGGGGAATCCTATTGACTTACGACTTTTCGTCACCGCATTGCGTTGATCACGAGATAACGGACTTGGAGGGTTAACTTATCGCTTGGCACTGCGGTCAAGGCAAATAAAAATATAATATAATATAATATTTTTGTTACCGTATTTATAGATTCATAGCAATTATAATTAGTTAGCTTTGCAGTTGGCAAAATATGAATCACTCTTTAAAAATTTGTGTTTTCTGTTAGGTAACGTATTAGGGATAAATAACTTTAACAAAATATATATTTTATTGCCTGCAGTTCCAGACCTTTTGGCATGTGCGCTCAGGGCATCACATTCTTAAAATAGTTTGGAGTAACGTACATTTTGATATCGTGGATATCACGAGTTTTTCATCCGTTGCCAGTTATTATCAATGAAGTGCTAATAATCATATGATGATGGTGATATGATATTTAATGAAATATATTATTCGCCACTCTGATAAAAAACAATTCAATATCATAGACTCCATTAATTAACTACCTCTTGGGTTTCTGAAGTATATCACATTATATAGACCATTATTTGCTAGACTTATTTCAGGTGTTATTGACTTTGGTTCTTTAACTGTTCTTTTAATGGCACGTGTATTAGGTTTTCTGTTAAACACTCTCATTATTTCCATTCTCTGTTTCTTTTTAAACTGCACTTTGTCTCTGTATTTCTGTTTGCATAACGGCTTCGCGGCTAGACAACGTGCAAATGGGAAATACAACAGCAGACAGAGTCAATAATATACAATAGGGGCGTGTGATCAGCATGATCCAGTGCCGTGACAACGAACTGATAAGCATTTTCAAATAGGTTCTAATACCCTCCCTCTCCTCCATTCATATCATTTTCTTATGTCACATGACGAAATTATGGGAATCTTTGACTGCGACCAATGACCGCAAAAAGTAGATAACATTTATCGTTGATTTTTACAATACAAATAAATTTTTGTAGGACAGGTCATTTGATTGAGGAAAAGAAAAAACAAAAGATTATTCTTTGGGTGTATTTCGATAAAAAAAATACAATACAAGAAATGTAACACAAAAAATATAAACGATAATAAATTAATTGAATTAATGTCTGTGCGCTTCCTGTCATTCCCCACACATTTTTTTGTAAGCACGTGAGGCGCGTGCCAAAGTCTACATTGAATGGTGAACGCATATTGTTATATATTATTAATGTACTTAAATACTTTCAATATTTAATAATAATAGTTTTTAAATGTGAATATATATTTGTGTTATGGGGAATTGTAATTACCATACTAATTCTTTTATTTAGAAGAAATTATTATATATTTTACTATTTTATCCTTTTTTCTTAAAACTTTATGAAAATTTGATTAATTTTTTTTAGTTTTTCTTTTAGTTTTTTTTTTTTTTGGGACAGTAACTTACGTATATAAACGACTGGCTTGCAGCTGGGCCACCAAACAGGTGATCCGCTCGGACACCTGGCGGGTCATCTGGGTGCCAATGGCCAGTGCATCGTCCATTGAGGGCTCCATCGAGCTGAGCTTTCGCTGCTGTTGTGCTTTCAGTGCGGCTGCTGAGAGTTCCGTTATCTCGCCGCTCTGCGCTTCCTCTTTCTGTTGCTCTTTCATCATTTGTTCCTGTTGCTGCTGCTTCTGCTGCTGTTGCATTTTACGGTAGTGCGGGCAGAATTTAAGAAGTTCACTGTTAATATTGCTATTGAAGCTGGCCCTTTTGACGGCAGTCTCAGCGCTGATTTGTTCTTTGAAAGTAACCTCCGAAACGGCAACAGTTTTGGTCACAGGAGCAACATCGGCGCCGCTATCCTCGCTATCACTGGAACTGCTGGCGGTTGCATCGCTGCCGCTGCTGCTGCTGCTGCTCAGTTCGAGATCCTCCAGTAACTGTTGTTGCTGCTGCTGCTGCTGCTCTTCCGCCTCCTTCTTCTGCTGTTGCTTCTTCTCGCGCTTCTTCAGCGTATACTTAACGCTCCGCACTGCCTTGGAGGGCATCCCGCAGGCCATGTACCGTTCGATCTGCTGCTCGTCGTTGTTTTTCTCCATAATCGCCGAATTGTGGCACATCTTTGCATTGGTTTCCTTTCTTCCTTTTATCTGTTTGACTTTTCTTTTTAGAGAAACACACTCTTTTTTTTCTTTCTTTGTCCTTGCTCGCACAGCAAAAAAAAATCAATCGGGGTTAGTGGTGGAACTTTTTCTCGGGTTGTTTTAAACTTTGGCCTTTTTAGCGCTTCTTAAATTTTGTATTTTCCGCGGTTCTTGGTTAAAGTGGAGACTGGGCTTTGGTCTGGTGGGGTTTCGGTTTGGGGTTAATAATGGGTTATTGCTGGGGAGGCCACGACGCGGCGCGCTGAGGTGTGCGAAATTTGAATGGGACGTCGTCGGCAGTGCCATTTGGTTTTATATAGCAGCGCTGCCCAGCTGCGGCGCGACGCCAGTTCTTGCGCTTCGTCAACGCCAAAGCTCTGCTTCCGCTCGCTTGCTCGCCTAATCGATTGCTCCTCTCTCTCTCGTTCGCCCTCTCTTTGCTTATCGCTCTCTTTGGCTTTCACACGCTGCAGGTACAATATTTTTGCACTGCGATCAGCTGGTCTTATCTTTGAGTGATTAGCGGAGGGGGCGGAGTGCTTATATGGCCATTAATTTAGGCTGGACTGCAGTGCATTTTGCTTTTCTGCACTTTAAATACATGTATGTAAATATGTACATTTTCGCAAATTCCAAATGGGATTAACTGCAGCTTAAAGCCAGGCCAAAGAGAGGGAGGCTGGGCCTGCTGCAGCTGTTCTCTTAATTGCAGGCCGCAAAGGGGGCGCTTGGGAGTGAAGAGAGCGCATCTGCTAGTTCAGAGCCCCTCAATTAAATCGGACTGTCACGCTGCGATCGTTTGACATTATACCGCCGTATAAGCACCTGACAAATGGGCGCCACATGTGAATAGTTTTCGGACTAACCTTCGGGCGTCCGCCCTCCCTTTCTCTCTCTCTCTCTCTCTCTCTCTCTCTTTGGTAATCTCCTGGTCTTCCACTCTGTCGGAAACTTTCCATCGACACATTTAGTTTCCTACAAAAAACGAAAAGGAATATACATTTCGAAGCTAGCGTAAATTCCTCATACGTCACCATGCATTCGAGCAATCCCCGATCTTTGGAGCTTCCAAATCATGTTTTCCAAATGAGTCAACTTCTTGCTTCGGCGAATATTTAGATTTCGATAACTGACGTCGCTTCTAAGAACTTTTCTGATTGCCATTAAATCTGTGGCTCAAAGAATTAAAAAGGTGTTTGGGAAATATCGATTATTGCTTAATGCCTCACCTTTTGGTATCCCCTAGAGGGTAACAAACCCTAGAGATAATGTAACAGGTAGAGATTGGCATATGAATAAAATTGCAATAGATAGAATAGAACAGTGGTGCTGCCTCAGGTACATTGTAATTTTTTAAGACACATTTAGACTTAAATTAATATTTTTAGGTATTCAAATTAATGCTACAAATTTCTCTGGCACAATTAAGTGTTGTGGCTAGATCTAAAACTTCTAGATCATTTAATTTTTTTAGATCAAGACTCTTTTAAAGTTAAGGCGTACCTATTTTCTTCACATAACTAGCCACTTTGTTCTATTTCCAATATAACTGTGCCAAAAGTTTGATGAAAGTTCGACCAATTCAAATGAAATCTCTTGCAAGAGTCCAAACGATAAGGATAAGGAACGATTGAATAAACGTGAATCAGCCACGAGTAAACTCAGTCGTGTCCGTCCGAGGATTGCAGGTCAAGGTCCCATCCAGAAACTGACCACTTCTTGGTAGCCAGATCCAGAGATCGTTGTGGATCGCCCCCAGAAGGAAATAATGCGCAAAAGAAGGCAAGGCACACGCAATTTCTGGCTGGCAAAAAATAGAATAAACAAGCTGATTAGTTTGATTAAAGGTCAGGCCGTAAAGCGAAATTGATTAAGCTTTAAGGCTTAATCATGACCAATCAGTGGACGCACCGGACCCCCAGTATCACAGACCCGACAGAGATATATATTATATTATATATGAATACAGATATCCGCCAAGCGATTCTTGAGAGCCACGATGAGTGGCCAAGAAATCGCGATGATCAATGTCACGATGTCTGGCCACAAATCGGGGGACCCAAAATCGGAATTAATGCTGACATTTGTATGCACAAAAAGGAAGCGGGAGCCACCAAAAGCGATCGATGTCGTCTCGATCGGAGAGATCTACGTCCGGCCAAACAAATTGACAACAGAACGCAATGGATTCGAACCGCAATTAGATAATGAGCAGTTTTGTGGGCACAGCCAACAACACCAGGGGAATCGTATATAGAAAGGCACTCTCCATGTATATCTTATCCGATTCGCCGGTTCCGAAAATCCTCTTGTTATGTCGCACACGTTCTGTAATTGTCGGCGTCGGCGGCTCCACAAAAAGTAACAACAAAACCTACTAATGAATGAACCTCAAAATCGATTATCTGGAAATGGCAGTCAATCGATCAAATGCAATAATCGATAATAAGCAAGGGGATAGTTTTTTTTTTCAAGAAAACTAAAAGCAAGCAAGTTACTATGTAAACTGTGCCAGGTGAAAAGCCGATCCATCAATTAAAAAGATTAAGTTCAACATTTTTGCACAAATCTAGATATGTTTTTTCTATTTCAAGCATATTTTTCATTCAAAAAGAATGAATGATAATGGTGATCAATAATAAAAAGTTTCTTACAAAATTTCTGATTATGTGAAGATTGGGAAAGAAATGAGTTTTCAAAGAGTATTTATTAAATATTTGGGTTGAAAACTTTAAACTGTTGTTCAGTTATTGTCTCAAAATTACTTTACCTGAAATGTACAAGCAATAAGAAACAGAAGAGTTTCATTTTGAACTCAGAAACAAGCAATACCGAACGGGAGAGTTTCTTTTTAATGAGAGATAGAGAGAGTCACGAGGGAGAGAAAAAGACTCACGAAGGAGAGAGAGTCACGAGAGAGGGAGTTACGAGAGAAAGTGAGTCACGAAAAAATAGTCTCTACTACGAGAGAGTTTGTGTCTTTTAATTTTTTTTTTCCTATGGTTTTGTTAGCGGAACTGAATGATTATATGGGTTAAGCCAAAGGTACATACTCACTTATATAAGATATCTGGCTTTTTCCTAAATATGAAAGAAATTAAAAATTGAAGTGAAACCAAAAAATGTCCACATTTAAGACGACATTTCTTCAAAATAATAAAAAGAAGACTTATTTAACCAAAGCAGATATATTCAAATTGGTACCTTCCTTAAGATTTAATATCAAACTTGAAAGAATTTTCCTTTTGAGTTGGATTCAGGTGGCTTCTTACATGTTTGGACTTTGCTCTGGTATCATTGGATTGTCATTGGCTTGGTTTCTGTTATTTTTTTCAATCGACAAAAGTCGGTGTGGCGAATTTCATTTAATTTGCCTAAAATGCCGGCGGACGTGCCCGGCCGGCTTTCGCGTCATATGATGATGAGGTTCCCCCTCGCGGTGGTTTCTTTTGGCACCTTGACGCACCGCGAAATTTTTTGAGGAGCTCTGATGAAAGACGTCCGCGTGTCCACGTCTGCGTCAGCATCAGGCATCAGCTGTCCATGGGTTGTGATGGCTCTGGTCCAACAGATACTTATAATGGAAAAATATTTTTCCTCTCATCGCCCAAACACACACCCCCTTCCTTCCGGAGCCACCCACGCGCCTTCATTCAATCATTGTCCGAATTCCCCGTGTAATCCCTATGAGGGAAAAGCTCACAATTAGACATCGGCCCACGTGATAAGGAAAGATATAGACGCCCATTTCACCCAAATACTTACCCCCATTTTTGAGCATGACTCACAATCTGGAATATTAGGTTTTGATTAATGAAAAGTGACGAATAAATATAAGGGGTTACGTTTTCTATTAAAAAAAGGGTAAGCAATTTTTATATAGGACAGAACTCTTTAGAAATTTAGATCAAATGGTATTTCACCATATATGGTTTCGTTTTCGGAGCGTCAAAGCTTGCGCCCCACAACTCTTCTGCTCGCGTGATAAGAGACAAAATCAAGCCAGAGAGGCAAAAAGGGCAAAAGGGGAGCGCTTCTGTTATCACACAAAGATGGTTGTTTACGGGCGTTGATTGTTTACAAGCTCCATTGTATTCACACGATCGACTTACGTACATATTTATTTTTGATTATCTTTTTACGACCGACTGTTGCCGACTGCCTTTCGGCCTGGGGCTCTCGCTCTCTTAGCAAAGAGAAACTGCACTTCTTTGGTTTATGTTCTCTCTTTGCCGCTCACTTCTTCGATCTGTCACTTGCCCCACCTGTCTGTCTCGCCTATGATCTCTCTCCATATAGTACATATTTGGGCAGGTCAGTTAAGAGCTAACCAGAAGCGGAAAAAGGAAAAAAATATATATTTAAAAGATAAAGAAAAAGTAAGAAAGAGCAACCTCATTGATCGTGTCAAGAAAGAGCAACATCATCGAGCAAGTGAGGAGAGAGCAACCTCATCCATCGAATAAGGAAGTAATTAGTGGCAAGCTTTTAAACTCCAATCTTTCCCCTAGGATGCTCCAGAAGAATTCCTTGCGGTTAATTGGAGTCTTCTTATGAATAATTATTGACATGCCTAGAAGATAAGGGAGAAATCTATTCATAAACATTTGCAAAGACTTTTTTTCCTGCCATTACTTATTAAATCTGTCAAGTGTAATGGGTATTATAGATGCACAGAGAGAAATGCAATTTTTTTTAGATGATTAAAGCTCTCAATTTGAGGATTTTTGTAACTTTTTGTAAAGACATTTATACTGCAGTATAACATTTATACTACCTTTGAGTATAACAACTTTCTAAATAGTTTTTTTTTGGTTTTACGTTTAAATTTTACGTTTTGAAATCTCAGTTTACCTTTTAAATATTTATACAATTCAGATTTAAAGTTGAGTGGTAATACCACTCATAGTTTGTATATCAGTTGTTAGTATACCAGTTTTGTTTAGTATACACGTTTTATATTATTATTATTTTTTTTTTAACCATGCATGTGACCTCATTGCTTATAATCTGTTCCGATTTTATCTAAAGTTGAGTAGCATTATCTCTGGCCAACGATCGCTCGCAAATGGTTTCATCTCGGTTTAGGCTTAGTTGAGTTGTAATATTTTTTTTTTGCTGTTGGAATTTGTGTTTGCTTTCATTGATTTCAATTTGCAAATTGCGAGCGAACTCAATGGAATCCGCGCTTTGTTTCCCACAGCATAGGAATAACGACCCCAAGCTCATCCCCGTTTCGAGTGGCCCGGCTCTCCCAGTTTCCAGTTCCCAGTTCCCAGCCAAGTTCCCGTCCACACACCAGTTCAGTATCATCAAGAGGCTGGTAATCTGCCGTATCTGCAATGCACAGAGCAAAAAAACTATGATACTTTACTCGAAAATCTATGGGATACATTTTATTTTATATAAATTAAATTCGAAAGGATTAGAATTCGATGGATTTATTTTCCTATTAATTCTTAATTCACTTATTATTAATTTATCATTTTATTGAGATGAAAGCATTATATATTTTATTCGTCTGCATATGTATCTGGGTCTGTCTTTGCCCCTGGATTCCGCTTCTGCGGCGGAGAAGCCTCTCACTGTTGCTGTGGTTGTGTATTATTTTTTATTTTTAGTACTTTTTTTCAGTTTTGTATTTTGTGACTCTCTGAGCTTGGCTTTAGCTCTGGCCTACGTGACTCGGACATTTGCGGCAATGTCCGACGACCAACTGGCGGCCGGCGACCGGCGGCGACTGTTGCAAATCGCAAACGATCCGCTGGATTCACTAAATCCGCCACCAAAAACCTGCCCCGGATCACAATTTGTACCTCCTCCCCCTGCCCAGCAGTGCCCCGTGCCAAACATTTGATTATGTTATTTATTTATTTTGCCAGGCTCGTTAATGTTTAATGTTATTGCTTGTCGTTGCCACTGCCTCAAAACAAAAAAAGCGACAAAATTGCAATCTGGAGATAGGGAGACTTTGTCAGACTAAGGCATTATTAATTTTGTAGTGTTTTAAATTTAGTGGGCTCCTATAGTTTATTTTTGTATATGGGTACATATAAAATAATGTTTTAATAGAATTTCATGGCATATGGGGTATATATACTACAGAAATTAAAAGGGGTTTTGAAATCTCTTAAATGTACATCGAAAAGTATGCAATACTATTTTTTGTTTTTTACAATAAAACATTTTGTAGCACAGCTTTGTACATATTTTTAAGATCTAGTCAAATCGAAGTATAATTAGTATTTTTTTAAAGCTTATTGAGAACAGCAAGAGTTTTCAGAAATTTAATTTAGAAAGAAATTGCTACAGATTTCAAATCGTTTAAATATACCACTACATACTAAAGACTTAAAATTATTAAAAGAGTAATTTTTAGTAAAATGTAAGGTCCAATATACCCTGAACTTTGGGTAGTTGAAAGTTGCCAACGTTTCAAGTAGCTCGGCGCAATGCGATCGCCTCCCATGCTTCTTGCTACCCCCAGCGGCGTGTGTGGAAGGTGGGGGCTGATTGGGTTTTTTTTTGAGTCTGAGGTGGCGGGGCTGGCCGCGGGTCTGTCTTAACGGCTGCGTCAGCAAATCGCACAAAAATTTTGCATGGCAACAGCGAAGCGACGCTTTTGTTGCCACCACGGGTCTTACATTTGGGACATGTGATCGCTGGTGTGGGCCCAATCTAGCTGGCCTCTGTTGGTCTCAAGCTCATCCACCACCACGGCAACTCCAGCACACGAGAATATGCACAAAAAAAAATTTATATTTATGTCCAAACGAAATAATATTAAAATCAATAAAATATAATATAAAGAGATTTTTTAATATAAGTATTTAAAAGCCATATGATATTTTGTGGAGTCAAAAAAGCCACGATAGACTAGCGGTTTAAATAAATCGAATTGTTCTTCCATAAAATATATTCAGCAAAACATTCTATCGAAAATATCAAAAACTTTTATTTATCGAATTTTGAATAATCGAAAAACATTGCATTTAACATTTAAATAACAAATTTGACTAAGAATAACCGAAAAACGTTATTTAACATACTTATTGGTCTCCATATCTGCTAATATCAATCTAAATATCGATTTATTGCACAGTAATCGCAACTTTAAAATATCGATTCAATATATCGATTATAACGATTTTCTGCATATCTTTTTTTGCCCAGTGTACGTCAAAGTTAATAGCAGGCAAATAGAGCAGTGGGAAAAGGGGCGCGATTATGGGTTGTTGTACTTGATGCAATGCAAAACAGTTAGCACTCGCGATCAGCGATAATATTTATTTATTTGCATGCTCCAACCGATTATTGTTTGCTTGTTTGTTTGCCATTTGGTTTTATTTTTTTCCCCGATCGTTGACAAAAGAAAATCTCTCAAAAGTCTAGGGAGTTTCCACTCCATATCAGCTTGGAAATCGTTTTCTTTATCGCAAAAGACAGTAAATTATGCGCATATAAACTTGACGATTGATGTGAACACATCGGAAACAAAAAACGTAGTATGACTAAGCAAAAGTCGATGGTTGTTGATGTAAATCAATCTTGGAATTGCTGGATATAGTTGTTAAAAGACAAGCAAAAATACTCTATTGATAACTATCAGTTAATGTATATATATTAATTGAAAAAATATGTAGTATGTGTATGTTATTAAAGCCGCGTATATATATTTATTTTTAAATTGTTAGATTAATTCTGATTACTAGATTTAAATGTGATTACTTAATGTGCTTGGTTTTTATTTTCAGGTTTACCTGGCGCTTTTCCAGCCCCTGCACGTGACCCGCCATCAGTTCAAGAAGGTGCTTAACTGCATGAAGGTGATACGTGCTCTGAAGTACCAGGAGGTTTATGCCCAGGAGAAGGTCACCAAGGTCGACAGCCTGTCGCTGGTGCTGAGCGGCAAGTGAGTGTGTTGGTTAGTCATCTCAGACAGACTGAGATGACACATTCCTGTGAAACAAAAATTAATCGAAATGCATTACTTCTTCTCCTGCAGATTGGTGGTGTCACAGCATCAGAGAGCCCTGCACATTGTGTTTCCCCATCAGTTCCTAGACTCGCCGGAATGGTTTGGCGTCTCCACCGACGACTACTTTCAGGTGGGTTTTATGGGTAGCACTTTTGTGCGCTCGTTAGCATTTTGATAACTCTTGATTCCCTTTGCAAACAGGTCTCCATTATGGCGATGGAGGAGTCGCGAGTGTTGATCTGGCACCGCGACAAGCTCAAACTGTCAATTATGGCCGAGCCCTTCTTGCAGACCGTCTTCGATCACATCCTAGGCCGTGATGTGGTCAAGAAACTCATGCAGGTCACCCAGGTAAGGTTTGGGTGATAAATTGCAATGAATATAGATAGGAAAATTTCGATATATAATATCGACATAAATATCGCGATCAATATATATCGAAAATATCGTCATCCTTTCATTGACTAATTTTTACTTCTCGAATGAATGGAATTTCGTCGAAATATCTAAAATTTCGCAATATATATTCTATGTTTCCGATTATATTCGTTCCTTAAATCAAGGTTGTTTAAGTCTCGATTTATTAATCGATTTATAAATCGATTGATTAACATACTTCGATATTTCACCCATTGCCACTTTATTGGAATAGAAGAATATGTTGACACATACATTTATCAAAATTGTATCCCCTAGGTGAGCGAGTCGATAGCCAGCAATGGCTTCCTGCCATCGGGTGGATATGCAGAGGATGCTGAGGACAAGCCCATGTTAATACTCAAAAAGAGTGTGGACGTGGGCCATGGACTGACGGCCCTGATCAATCGGCAGCTTCAGGGTGAGTGGCTCTCCCAATTTTTATCTTTCTCTCTCTCTATCTTCTAAGATTCCCTTTCCCCTAACCTAAGCTTAAACAGCTGCGGCTAACAAAATAGTATCACTGATTAAAAAATCTCAGTCATGTTAAATAATAACCACGTATATAACAAACTTCCGTTTATGTTTGCTATTCACAATATGCAAGAAAATGAGTTAACAAATTATAAAAAGAATAAAGTCCTATCTTTTTAAAAGTTATTATTATTATTATTAACATAAGGTTTAAAATTTAACTTGCTCTCTCTGTCCAAGTATTAAAAAATGTTTTGAATAATTGGATAATCTTATAAAATTTCAGTTTGTTAAATTATATATTTTCTGACTTGATTTAAAACCTTGAAAATATAAAACAAAGATGTATTTTTTTAATTGAGTATAATATATAAATTTTGATATTTAATTAAAACACAATAGTTAAGCTTAGCTTGCAGGGTTTTTCAAATACTGTGAATGGTAAACCTGCCAGGAATTGTCGTTTTTAAAATGTTAAATAAAATATTAATATTAAAGGCGTACTAAATTTGTGGCCGCTGCTGTGTAGCCAAATATTTCTAGATGTGATTTTCCTTATCGTTTTGGGGATCTTCGTTTTCCACTGCAGTTTCAATGTCTTTCTGTCGCTGCCTCCCCTTTCTCTCTCCCCCTCTCTGTGTGCACGCAAGCTTTTTGCTTTAAACGGGGCTTTTTGCATGGCCAAAATCCTAACCCCCCTTTTCACTTAACCCTGTATTATAGTTTCAAATATCTAGAATATATATATCTTAATTTTACATTTTGTGATTCTTTTATGTTATGTGCATTTTGTGATTTTTCGTTTATTTTTTCTGTTCTATTTATCCTTTTTCTACGCAAAAAAAAAAAACAAAAAACTCTAATTTTAGAAGAGCATGTTCCTTTACTTGGTCGCACGTACAAACAACAACAACTACTGCAACAACTAGAACCACAACAACCAGAAGCAACTACAAGCGCCAACAACATCGAGCAAAGTGCAATCTGAAAATATTATGCAATAAATATGAATACTTGCCGTGAACAAAAAACAAATTAAATCCAGTAAAAAAGAGATAATAAATCTATTGCACGCGCACCCACGTACGCACACACGGAGCCTCCACAGTCAGTCATCGAACCTTCAATCCAATCCCAACTCTAACTATCCATCATCGATCACCGCGAACATCAGCAAATAAGGCCACATCACCGATTACCGAAAGAGCTGCCTCCAATTCCATTGGCATATTTTTTCACATTCTATATATTTTTGTAAATTCGGAAAGAACGTTTGAAAAATATTAGCATTATTATTAGAGACATTTGACGCAGAGTAGGGATGTATATCGAAAAGAAAAAATGGTATATATCGAAATGTATTGCATTTAACGTTAAAATATTAATATTTATGTCGTTTTATTATTATATTTATTTAAGTAGTAGGTAAAACACCGCTCATACTAGTAAATCGATAAAATCCTTTTTATACATATACCGAAAATTTAAATATCGAAAAAGTTAAAATTTTAATTATAATAATGATGTTTTCATCTATAGTATTTTATTTATTAGTTTCCCTTTTCGATTTTTTGGTCCAAAAACATCAAAAAGAATATCAATTTATAACGCTTATTTAGAAACGTTAAAATATCGATTTATTGATCTATTTTCGCGTCAAATATCGATACTTGTTCCATATATCTTTTTTTCTGCCTAGTAAAAAAATATACCAGACTTGTGCAAAGGTAAGGGTGCAATATTTTAATCATTAACTATTTTTTTAACAGAAGATTAAAGAAAAAAAATCACAAAAAATAAAAAGCTGGTTATTGTGCCATTCACATGTCTCTTGAAAATGTACATTTGCACTGGAATTGTGTATAAAAAAATGTGCCAATGGAATATTAGGCCATTAGATCTTTAAAGTCATCTCATACTTACGCAGCATAGCAACTATATAGCACACACAATAATCAAACGAATAATAATCCATCTAATCATTCTAATAGCCAATCTTTGTACAACCCAAAACAGATCCGATGATTTTTTATGTAAACTTTTTAGCTTATTGTTAAACAAACACATACACTCGTCGTCACTCCAGCAATTGTTCAACATAAAATTTCCACCGCAGCGGAAATGTACTCAAAAAGAAAGAAAAAAAGAGCAAATCCTTAGCGAAAAGCAATCACTTTTAGTCACAGTCTGAAACCAGTTATTGAAGCTTTCAATTTATGTTCAGTTCAAAAAATTTTTTTGACTTATCATGGCTGTGTGCATTGAGTTTGTAGTTAAACAAGACACTTGATTGCTCACGAATTATAGTTATAGTTTGAGTTGGCTTTTCTCGCTTAGACAGCTCAAACCAAGGTTTTGGACTTTAAATTAATTGATTATTAGACAATTCAAAGCTGAGATCTTGAATATAAATCAGCATTTGGCAAAATCAAATTATATCACTATTTATGAAGAGATCAAAAATGACAAACTGTACGTTTGAATTTTCTAATATAATTTGATTTTTATTTAATGTGTATTCTGTGAAACGAAATTAAACATTTATTTGAAGATGTAATTATCGTTTCACTGGTCGCTTCTCAAATAGAAAAGCTCTACATTTTGTAAATAAATTAGACTGTTTTTTTCTCTTTAAAATATAATTTATATTTGCTGTCAAAACATGTTTATACTTAATTTATCTGTTGCTAAAAGACCTGATAATAACAAGTTGCATAATTCCCTTGCCTTTTAATTGCCACAAAAAATTCGTAGGTTAAAAATCATATGGCGTTACTCATCTTTTTATTATACGATCTTTGCTTTTCTTTCCTAACTGCAAAAGTTTAGATTTAGAAATCAGAAACCTTTCTTTGGATCTTATAATGGAAATTCACTGTGCTGGCACACAAAAAAACACAACCTACCAATATTTTTTTGACTTTAACACATAATGATTTTATTGTTCTTTTATTTTATGCATTTGATTTTTTTTGTTATTTTTTTTCCTCTATTTCTTGTTTGCTTACTTTTATTTGCATACAAATTGAGCTAACTGAAAGCGTGAAAACTAATTAGAATTAATATCGGATAGTTATTGGCATAATGTAAGCATTAGCATAGCCTAAGTCTCTGTACATACATATATAACATATGACCAATAGCACATTAAATCTATACATATATCTTATGTACATAACCCCCTTATCCAATATCCAATGTGTAATGAACGAAACGAAATCAATGTGAATGTAAACAAGCCAAAAACGAAAGCTAATAAAAAAACACACGCATACGAGTATGTATGTAATATGGAGATAAAGTATTTGAGATAATCCCACTGAGAATCGATCGGGTGTCTGTATCGGGAGTCATCCGTCGCCGGGCTGTAAATATTTATCAAAAGAGCTGCCCAGGCGAGGCACGCGCGCTCAGCCAATTTGACATCATTATTAGCATTATTTTAACGCAAATGGCATTGATTTGTTTTTTATTTTAATTCGCAATTATTTGGTCTGCCGCCGCCAACGGGAAAACAAAAACAAAAAACAAAATATATATTAGTTTTTTAATTGTTTGCCGCGTGTTAATTGTCGGGGGATACGTTTTTGTCTAGTGTAAGGGAGTGTTTTTGTAAACAATCTCGTTGAAAGCAAACAAAAATACTTAAGCATGACCATAATCTTACACACAAAGTGCAGCCGAAAATAATGATATTATCTAATGTTTATTTTTTGAGCTACAAAAGCTGAAAACATTTTTCTTAGAAACAAGAATATTTTTATATTTAAAATCAAGAAAAGCACGTGTTAGTTAAAGCTGGAAAATCTGTCGAGAATTGAGGGGGTAATCTTCTTTAAAAATCTATAAACTTCAAGAAGATAAATGTTTAGAGATAGATATTGTTTTCAAAGGTTTTTTAAAATCGTCTGAAAATATCCCGAAAAGTATGCAATAAATCTATAGTAGGTCAGTGGTGTAAATTATAAAAAAGGAAAAATTGTTTTCTACTAAAAAAAAATCTAAAAAATCAATCTATCTATTGAGTTCTTCCCCAAAATATATATATAAATAAAAAATATCAAGTTCTTCCATTAAAATACATATATATAGATATTGTATTTACCATACATAATTTTCGGAATTTACTAAGATTTGTAACAAAAATGGAAATTCAAGTTCAAGATTTATGTATATGTTCCATTCATGCATATATATGTACATTACTATATATGTATCTGTGTCTGATTTCACACTGGATCCCTCCCCCTAACCACCTTCTATATATTCTACGTTCTACCAAATTTATATGTATGTATGTGTTTGATTTGTGATGAAATTTATGTATTTGATTTTCTATTTTTTCGGTGACTATAATTTTGTTGTATGTCTAACGTAAACGTTCCAAACCAAACTCGCATCATAAACGTTAATCAACAACTACAACAAAACTACAACCAACACCAACAATCCAAACCAACAACAACAACATCTAAAACAGCACTGCCCAGGATATCGAAGTACTACGATTGCGGTAAGTTGATAAGCCCAATTAAAGGGATATATAGTACGTATATATCTAGCTTGTGAGGGGAATATTAAAGAAGCCTTTTCAGAACGATTGCTTGATAGGATTTTTTATAGTTTACTTAATAAAAATCTCGAATTAAAGTTAACATAATACTAAGATGAGCAACGCCATACGATTATTGCATTGCCTTTGCTCAAATGCAGAAGAATTTCTAAAGTATCGTTGAGTGGAAATTGAAGAAATATTTATTAACCAAATCATGGTTGTTCTTATATTTTAAAGAAATTAAAACTAAAATCCATTGATTTTTGAATTATAAATTTGGTAAAAGAAGTTTAAGGCCCTGTTTAAGTTTTAACAGAGAAGTTAGCAACCAGACTTTAGCTGTTTATATTTCAATTTAATATAACAAATACATATATGAACATTAATTAAAGCATTTTAATATTAAAAGTAATTAAAATAAAGTAAATTAAAGTAAATTAGTATATTTGGACATAAATTTACAACTATATGTGTGATTATCTTATTCATTTATAATGTGTCTTGATTTAAGTTTGGTTTCTTTACCAGAAAGTCATCTTCACATAAATTTAACTAAATATATATAAAAAATATATAATTAAATAGTAAAGAAATGGTAGATATGTAATGGTTTTTGTTGTCCCTTGTTCAATACAAATTTCTGGTAAATTTTATTTTAAAGTCCCAGGGCAAGGGCTCAAAATCCTTAAGCCGCATAGCAGAGTATGTACTTTTGTTAGTCGTGTGTGTATCTGTCTCTCTCTCTGTCTATAAAGCTATCTCTATCCCTCTCTTGGAGTCTGTGTTAAAATTTGTGTAGTGTGACCATGCCTAGTTATGTTGCCAAAAAGCTTTTAGATTTGTGCATGCGTTCTACAGTGTTATTTCCACTTTCTTGGATAAATGTAAAGAGCAATTAAACAACAAAAACAATATTAAATTATATACTCAATTTTATATCAAGCCGATTTAAATTATTGTTAAATTTGGAAGCCAATTACCCTTGAATTACATTTTGGACCATTTTTTTGTTGACTATCCCTGAGATTTATTTAATTGAAATACATATGTATATAACTGAAGAATTTTCCCTATTTTATTTTCTCTTTTGTGTAAATATTTCAGCTGGGGATCCGAACTCCTGGCGCCTTGGAAGGATTGATGAAACTGATCATGAGACGGCCGTTTGAGAGGGATCGACGACGAATTGTTTAGACTTGTGTGTTTTGAGTATTATTAGATGTATATTTTAGGTCATACGGAAGTCCCAGAAAAAAAAACAACAAAATGGATCTGAGGAAACCAAAAGCCATGATTCGTTATACAGAATTATTTATATATACAAATAAATATAGAAAATTGACAATTTAAGATGGGCATTTCTCTCTCTTTATCTATTTTTTTTTGTAGGTTTTAAACGAATTTATATTATTCTTATTTTTTAAATATAAATATAGGAATATTTACAGTATTGCATTTGAGGGTGTTAGGACTTTAATAAATTGGTGAAAAAAAGAAAAGAACTAAATTTGTAATTTTAATTTGGCATAAAAAATAATTTTGACTTATACAGTCTTATTTACTTAGATTTAGCCAAAAAATTTTGAGGTGATAGCACTGATTCTATGTTTTTCCAAGTGTTGTTCATATTTTGTGTGACAAAAAAATGTTGCTCATTTTTAGCTAAAAAACTGTGTACGTTTTTTATTTTATATTTACCTTTCTTGCCTTATTACTTGCCAATTTATTTTGAAATTATTTCTTAAAGAGAGAGAGGAATATCCCCAATCAGAGAATGATAATATATACAAACTATATATATAAATTAAATTTAATCTAGTTGCAAATTGTATTACGCTATAACTGTGGGTTAGATGAATGAAAGAACAATGGAATTAAAACGGAGAAAAATTGTATTTTTTTATTACCCTAATGTTAAGTGATAAGTGAGAGATATTAAGGAAAACTAACATAAATCGTTGAGTGTACCAACTTGTGCATGAATATATTGTATATGACTAGAAAAACGAGAATTGTTTGTGGCTAAACCAGCTAAATTCAGAAGAATGCAAGAGAACAACATTCCACACATCGTCCCACAAGGAAAAAAAACCCATAAATCCTATATGGTAAATCATAAAAAATATACACCCCTCCCGCCATGTGAAAATCGTTTACACCTTTGATCATTTTACAGAATCTGTAAATGAATTTCCTTTATTTCGTTTGCCTAAAAGTATGATATACAAAACTGCGGTGCGGTGAGAGAGAAAAGTTTGTTGAAATGTAAATGAAAAACCAGATAATGTTTCAAAATGTATATTTTTATTACCCATGTTGCTTTTGTATGTCTTAATAAAATAATATAAAAATAAAAGGAAATAAAAATGGAAATGGTTGAAAAGTGAAAAATGATAAAGACCTACCAATGAATTAATTTTGTTGAGCAATTAAATGTTTAGCTAGGTATTAAATAACCAAAACAAACAAAACAAACACGGACTTCATGAGCCAGCGGAGAGATGAATTAAATGAAATGCTAAATCGTGGTTAAAATATATGCTCTATGCTCCATTTATAAACAAACCCATGGAGGTTTCAACCCGTTCGTTCCCCTCATTTCAAACATTTTGCATATGTATTCAGAACGAATTTGGTTTCATTTCCCACAGAACTTTCCCCCCAACAATTGCATCGCATTGTATTGTTATAAATCCCAACGCTTGCCTCATGTAAGTTAAAGGTTATATATAAAATTACAGATAAACAAAGAATCTCCATAAACAAAGGATATACAAAAAGATACAATAGAACAGAAATATAAGAAAAATAAAAAAGAAAAAACCAAATCGAAAACCAATAGTTCAATGTATTTCGTACCTTTGAGCATAGTTTAAAATAAAGTAGACTGGACATGAAATAAAATATACCTACAATTATTTGGCAGAAACTTGAACTAAAAATGTATTTTCTTTCAAATATATATTTAGCATTTTAACTTCAGTTAAATTGTTGATTTTGGAGGTAAGTTTCAGTGTTTAAGGTAAGGTAACATATTAGATTTTGTATTTAATACAACATTTAATTTAATAAAATAAATGAAATTAGACAATATTTATTTCCTAACTTAACTTGGCTTTTTTGGATTTAATTGTGTGTCTATTATATTGATATTGTAACGTAAAATGTGATATTGTTCAGTGTTGCAAATTGAATTAAATAGATTTCGAAATATACTTCATATAATTTTTGACTAGTGCAATAAAAATAAGTTTTAAATTTATTGCACAAGGAATAACTAAATAAATAAATAATATAATATTAAATTTAAAAAAAAATTTCGAGTTTATATTTAGTCTGATATTTCTCTAATTAAAAATGTATATATTTTCATCCAACTTTTCTTTTCGTTATATTTTTTCTGAATATTTATTTTAATATTTGTTTATAGGTTTGAAGCAAATTTATAAAATATATGTATTTATATAAAATACATAAATAAAATTAAGATATTAAAAATAGGTATACAAAAATATATATGTATATTAAAATTATGTACCCTTTTTCTCTGTGTTCTTAGGGGGCTCATCACGTTATTTATAAATTCAAATTCTGTGGCATCCAGCGGACAGAGCAGCTCTAACTTTGTTGGTGTCACTTGGTTTCGTGTGGGTGGCATAAATAAATCATTTTAAAGCATTTCTGCAGCTGGAAACTTTAATTATACTTTCCAATTATATATAGTTATATTTTTTATTATATTTATATTCTATTTTTTAGGCGGGCCACCGTGTTAATTAACTAGGCGAGACTTCAAAGCCGCGTTTGTGCTTTGTGCACTGGTCTGTAGCTTGGTACCTGCTTGGCGGTGTTACCTTTGTTCCTCTGCAGAGCTCTGAACAACGGACACGCCACACACGTCCACAAGTCACACACAACACACTCCAGGTTTATGGACACGGGTTTATCCTTGGTTTATTTTTAACCCGTCGCCTGGTCACGTGACCACGGAGCGGGGTTTCCCTTTGGCACACATCCAAATGGAACGCAAAATGAAACTGAAAACTGCTACAATATACCCATAATACCCACAAATTTTCACATATTTTTCACACAGAGATCAACACAAGCCGCAGGGCCTTTAAAAACACGTTTCTATGGTCGCGCTTATTTTATTTATGACAAAGAACAAATAAACCTACCTCACTCTGGAGGAGTATTCTAATTTTAATCAACAGTTTGCTATGATTTACAGTGCACTTGAACTTGAAATGTAAACAAAAGAATATTAAAATATACTATTTGATTGTTGATTGACGGTACAATATTTAAAATTTAAGTAATTCTTCCAGCATTTTTTGTATAAACCTTAAAATAATTATTTTTGTTGTGACCCTACTCTAAATTTAATTTAAAATACAAGTAGAAAAAATAATGAAATTTACCATTTCACTGTTGAAAATTTATTTTGAAATGTTAGTGTTAATTAAGGTAGAAATTAGTATTTTATTTGTAGCTTTTCTTCAAATCAACTTTACTATTTCACTGTGGATTATGGTAAAAACTCGAAATGTTTTATGATTTTCAGATACTTTTTAAAATACATTATAAAATAATAATTTTTATATTAATACAACCACTTAATAAATATTTAAAAAAATTTTAATACATATATACAGAAAGGCTTATAATTATTAGTTTTAAACTACCACAATTTTCTTTTTCTTGTAAACCGATTTCACATGTATCTTTTGTAATTGCCAAAATTAGATAAGAACAAAATTACAGCCTTATTCCATAACAATATAGATGTTATTAAATATTTAAAGTATTTTTCTCTATAGTATAAAAAATGCATTGCATTATTCATTGTCATTTCGGGGCAAAAACAAAAACCCTCATACCTCAGAGTTGTTAAAAATATAATAAAAAAAGCACTGATTGATTGAGTCCTGCCAATGTCGGGTAAATATTTACAGCTTTTCTTTTTTTTTTTTTTGTAGACCATTTTCGATTATTTGCATTGAAATTTGACTTTTTCCATATTTTTCAGCAAATAAATCTCTTGCAGCTCTCCTCTCAGCTGCAGGGCATCGCCCGGCAGCTACCTTTATTGGTTTTTGTGGATAATTAAAAGTTCGGAAATTGTTGACTTCATTTATGGGCCTGTGAGGAGTTTCTCCTGTGATTTTGCGGTCCATATTCGAAATTAATTGCTGGGCTGCTTTGCTCATTTCGTTTGTTTGCAATGCATTTCGTATTCCGTTACCTTTTACCCGTATTCCGTAAACCGTAACCCGTTACCCGTTACCCGTAATTCCGTAACCCTTAATCCGTAATCCGTAATCCGTAATCCGCTTCCGCTCCACTTACGCCTGAAGTTGCCACCTGGAGTTGTCGCAGTCGCAGGAGCTGCTGCGGCGTATCCAGGTTAGTCGTTCACCTTAAATCAGTTAATGTTAATCAGCGGGCGGAGTTGGGTGGTTGCTGGTGAAGCTGCTGAGGGGCTCCTGAACCTGTCGCTCACTCAGTCAATTGCTTTCGTTTCCGTTTGACGCTTCCCTCATCCGGCGACGGGATGAGCAAATGGTCTGGTTATGGCTCCAGCTCCTCCTCCCTCTCGACTGGCTGGCTGACGGCATTGTTGTCCCCTCCGATTCCCAGACACTGGGCGTAAAATAATGGTCAAAAGGTGGGAAAAGGTGAATTTCCAAACTGAATAGATTAATATTTTTTAATTAATATTTAGTGTTAAAACACAGGCTTTGTAAAATAATTTAAAAATTAAAAAATGTCTAGCCTTTTTCTTATTTAAATCTCTTGCTAACTCGCTTGCATTATTATAATTTATACTTATTTTTCATTACATTCTTAAGCCTGAGAGTATATTTTTCAGTTACTCATGGGACTGTAGTTAATTGACAGTTGTGTAAATGAGAGGATTAGGTTGTTATTTCGCTCACTGACCTTATATATGGCTATATGGTTTATATATATATATATATATACAAGTGATTGGGTCAGTTGGGAAGGCAGCGAAGCGTGCCACCCCAAGACCACCTCCAACCCCACCTCCAGCTACCCTTCGCCAAGCGGTTTGGTCAATAACCTTAATTGCTCATCAATTTCCAAAGCAGCAACAGCAAAAGCAACAGCAACAGCAGCAACCTGAACAGCAGCAACATCACATCAACGGCAAAGGCGCTAATCAGTCAACACAACAGCAACAAATCTGTCCCCGCGGTCTATGTGTGTCAACGTGCCAGGATTCGGAGCGTTCATTGGCTTTGGGTTTTGTGCATTTAATCAATATTTGGACACCAGCAGCAGCAGCAGCAGGAACTTGAATAGGAAAGACACACTTCCTGACACACCTGACAAAGTGTCACAAAAGTGTCAACAGAAAAAAAAGAGGAGAGCTTTAAGGCAAATCAAACTACAAACCAAAGAATTTATTTTTATGTACATATAAAATACATATTATACAATAGTATTTTAGTATAAATATCGCCTTACAATGGTTAAATATAAATCCAAATTTGGAACAAAATAGTAACCCTTAAAGGTAAATATTGAAGTGGCCAAAGTTCTGCTCTTCGTTGCCAAAATAGCCAACATCCTTCTGCCAAATGACAATGGACGCCCACAAAAGGGAGGCAAAACTTTGAGAAACCGAGCAGCTCTCAACTTGTTTAACTTAGAGCCACCATTTGTATGATATAGCTGCATATAAAGCTGCTAAATATTTAAGATATTTAAAAACTAATTTACGATTTCTTTTAATAACTATTTTAATACATTTTAAATTAGTTTTTAAAGAGTATATGTACATACTTAAAGCTTCTCATGTAGGTATATTATTTATTATATATTATTTATATCAAAAATATACCTACGATTTATTAGTGTAAATTAAACGTTGTAAATAAGAGTTACATTTAAAGTTGAGAAACAAGATTTTATATTTATTTTATATTTATACTAGGAATATTTATCGAAAGGCAAACTTTGATATGATTTATTGATAAATGTATATAACGTGGACAATATCATATAAAAAATATAGTAAACGTTAATGTTTCAAATTTGTAATATCAAAAAAATGTATTATGGTATACAAATTATATATTATATATATTACCTGATCAACAATGATTCTGATCAACAAAATTTCTAGGAAATAATCCACAAATATTTTTTTTTTTTGTTTGTATCTTTTCAAATTATTTTGCATACTTCTATCTATTAAAAAGAATGCCGATTTAAAGCAATGTTCAAAATATCAAATTATTACAATGTTAAAATCTTGATTTATATATAGTTATATTATTTATCAATATTTTGTGAAATTTCTAACTAATATTATTTTATTTTAAGGGATATACTGATAATATATAAAATATATTTACCATTAATTTTTATCAGCAGCCGAGTCAATCCAGCAATGTCTCTCTATCTTTTGCAAGGACACACATGATATTTTCCCTTCCTTAATTCAGCTTTATAAAACAAACCATTTGTTTTAACAGAATGAAACAAGTCAGTGTCAACAACTGAATATAAAAATGACGACAAGCCATGGGCAATGTCATGCCCCAACAGGACCTTTTAAAAATGCGCAGAATGCGTCTGCAAACATTTGACAGTTGCAGCAGCACCAACAACAGCCACTCAAAAATACCAAAAAAAAAAGGAGAAAAATAAAAAACTGACAAAAAAAAAACCAACTTAAATATAAACTAGAAAAGGGGGCAAAGTAAACTGCCAAAAGGCACAACACAAACAAAAAATGAAAATTTCTATTAGCTTTCTCTTTTGCACTTTCAGTTGGGCTATATATATATATATATTTATATATATAAATAAAAATAAAAGAATGCTTAAAACGAAAACGAAAAAAGTGTTGCCAACATTTGCAGCGCATTTAGATGAAAACTTTTGCAAAAGTTGTAAACTCTGCTTCTATGTATTTAAATGTGGAAATTAAAAGAGTGGAAAAGGAAGCTTTATTCCATGGCAAATTAAAGGCAAACGCTGAACAACTTGTTGAAATAAGGCACAGTTTTGTTGAGTGCTAAGAGATATAAAATTTAAATGAGATTTATTAGGCAAAATTCTGCATTTATACAAAATAATTCAGTTTATTTCATATTTAATTCAATATTGAGCTGCATGCTAGTTTTAACTGAAAGCCCAAAGCAATTTTATGGCATATTCAGAAGATTTTAAAATATAGCTTGAATATTTTTAAAGGTTTGTCTTGCAGCTCACCAGGAGTGTTCCTTTGCAGCCTTTTCTTACCAAGCTTTTCATAAATTCCTCTAAAAGAAAATAGCATACGTTTCTGGGTTTTTCCTTCCTTTTTTTTTTTTGGTTTTCTTGTATTCAAATCTGAGCCCTGCTATATATGTACATATGTCTTTTGGCACTGAAGCCTTTTTGGAAGGCGGCTTTACTGCGCTATCCGTATTACAAACTTACAGAACACGATGGCCTTTGCTTGCAATAATCTGCAGCTTTTGTTTTCTATTCACTAGATGATTACTCTGGGCTCCCATATGCACTCAATCCTACACTTGAAAATATTCACTTAATTCACAAAATTTTATTTAATTCCAAAGAAATACATCTTGATTATATTTGATAATATTTTATATTGTGTATAAAAATTTGATACAGAAAGCTAGAAATTTGTATGGCATTTTGAACAAAATAGTTTCTAAGTCTTTTTTAATGGATTTAAAATTTTCAACATTTTATAGGTCACTTCTGCACATTTAGTTTGTTTTCAAAACAGTTTCTTTTTAATGTCAAAATCAAAAAGATACGAAAACTAGGTATGAAAGGTGCCTCAAAATTCTGCAGGATTTTAAATTTGTGCCTTAAAATTATGTAGTATAAATATTTCCTGTAGCTTAGTTTCTAGGACACTCCTGTATATTTATTTCCTCTCCTTATTCTCTCCTATAATTAAAATCTTCAAACCTTAAAGATTCCAAAAAATTAAGAGAGTTTTGAAATTCCCTAAAAAAGGGTCTGAAAGTATGAAATGAAAACTTTTGTGTAACAAACACAGTACATTTATATTTTCTATCATATTTTTAGGCCTAACTTGTAGGGGATTTGTTTTAATTTGTTTGATTTTTTAGGTGTTAGTTTTAGATTACCTTTTAATATATATTTTATTTCTTTTCTATATTTTTTTTTTCTGTGCCACCTTTGCCGCTTTATCTACTCAGCTTTTTTGTTCAGAACTCTGCTCTCGGGCTTAAGGCCAAACAATTCCACACTTTCACTGCCTTCTCATCGGCCAACTCAGCAGTGCACTTAACAAGGTGCTTCGAGCCAAAAGTGAGCTTGTGTGCGCCAGTGGGTGGTCGGTGGGCGGACAGGTGATTTTCGGGGTCTTCGTTATCCCTTTAATGTGGCACAATCATGGCACGAACTTGGCCCAATCACATGTGGGAATTCAATTAAATAAACGAGACTTGCAATGGGGGGCCACAGAGGTAGATGTGTGTGGGGATGCAATAAATGCTTAGATTTGCAGCAAAAGTGCAACAACAACGAGCACGAGTGCCTCTACATAGGACCCTGGCACATACATACCTATATAGCATGTATGCACAGGATTGTGCACGCATACAGATTTACGGTTATATCCCCTAGCGGCCGGAAGTCACTTTTAGCTAACAACGGAAGTTGCAAACGTCTGCTGGTTGTTAGTTGCCACTGGGCCACACAGTGAGAAATTTAGGGTGTCCTGGTCAACGCTTAATTTTCATTAAAAATTGTTTATGCTTATTTATTGAGCACAGAACTATGCTGAGATTTAAAAGGATAATCTCAAAGCTGATGGGCATTCCTTGGCGGAAGTGAAATAACTTTTGCTAAAGCCTTTCCTTTAGTTGGCTGCTGACAAACGATTAATTATGACCTTGACTTGGAAAATATTTAAATATGAATACTTAATCAATAATAAAATAATGAAATATAATACTAATGATATCGATAAATATATATCTGAACGTTTTAATATAAGTGAGACAACTCAATACTCTGTTTGATATATCGATTCAATACAAGCGAAAAATGAGACTTATAAAGACAGCAAATACAATATTTTAGATATTTTTTTATAATATACATATTTTAAGGTTAAATGCTATATTTTTAGATTATTCAATATATTAAACTTTACCATATTTTCTATATATATATAAATTAGTTATCAAAGATGGCAATAATCAAACAACTGAAATACATAAGTTATGTTAATTGTTCCCTTATTTTTTAACCTTTAAATAATATTCTTCTTAAAAACCAATCTAACTTTATGTACAACTAAGCCAAATAATTTTATTTACAGTGCAAGTACTCAGTCAATCTTTAATCATTTGTCGATTATTGTTTGCTATCTCCATGCATATTTGTGAGAGTAGCTAGAATAATTTATGAAGGCTAAATAAATGGTAGAACAATTAATTTTTTTGTTTTTTTTTTTGTGCCTGTGCACTTTTAAAAATTTAACTAACCCTGGTCAAAGTCACTATCTTTTTTGGCCTGAAACGGAGAGAGGGTTTTGCTGATGGAGCTGGAGACCATCAAAGCAGAGATAAAATATATGGCTGATGTGTTTTATAATCGCCACTGCGAGAGGTGGCATCAGCAGCCGCAGCAGCCGAAGGCCCTGCTCGTTTCGTTTCGTTTTACATGGCCGAGTCCTTTCGCCAGGACCAAACATTCTGTCAGTCGAGTGAAAGTTCTTTAGCGCAGCGGACGTGTCCGCAAATACCAATATTATTTGTTGGTTTGGCGCGCTTTCAAAGTGTTGAAATTGTTAATGTTTTAGTTGGAGTAACTTTTCTTTTTTGGTGTTTTGTTTGGTTTTAGAGTTGATTTTTTTGTTGTTGTTGTGTAAAGTGTATTCAACATGAGGGACCATCCGTTGGTGCCCAATGTGTTCCGTGTGGCCTCCACACATAGCATCAACAGCGAGAATCCCTACAGCAGTGCTTACAAGTCAGCTAAGAACACCAGCAACTGCAATACGCAGCAACAGCACCAGCAGCAGCAACAGCAACA
>VNJV01008110.1:0-81088 GCA_008042635.1 Drosophila nikananu
ACGCAGTGAAGGAGACGTTTCCGACCCTATAAAGTATATATATTCTTGATCAGCATCAACAGCCGAGTCGATCTAGCCATGTCCGTCTGTCCGTCTGTCCGTCTGTCCGTCTGTCCGTTTCTACGCAAACTAGTCCCTCAGTTTTAAAGCTATCTGGATGAAACTTTGCAGATATGCTCCTATATGCTCTCACTGCTATATATGTCGGAACGAGCCGGATCGGACGACTATATCATATAGCTATATAGGAAAGATCGGTAAATTTTAATGAAAAAAATTATAACTTATCCAATTTTTACAATATTTGAATAAAATTTGAGATATGGCCATTTTGTATTATTCTTGATTTTCGGTTTTAATTTGATCAAAATCGGACAACTATATCATATAGCTGTCATAGGACCGATCAGAAAATTTTGATGAAAAAATCTAACTAAGCCAATTTTTCACATATTTTCATGAAATTTGAGACATAGACATGTTGTGTTATTCCAGAATTTCGGTTTTAATTTTATTCAAATTGGACCTCTATATCATATAGCAGCCATAGGAATATATATATAAATTCATTAAATTCGTTCGCAACATTTTTCGCTCGCAACATTTCTCGTTCGCAACATTTTTCTTTCGCAACATTTACCTCTGTCAGTACCCGAGAAAACGAAATAGTCAGAAGATTTTTCTTCTTCTTCTTACTTACTGCAAGGGTATTTAAACTTCGGCATGCCGAAGTTAGCTTCCTTTCTTGTTTTTTCTAAAAAAATTTATCTCGTCAAAATTGTCCAAAATTTTTCATAAATTAGAAATCGAGTTTTAAATACAGAAAAGTTCTCCCGTGAAAACTAGGAAGAAAGAACCAAACGAACCTGAAATTGGTTAAGTTTAAGCCAAGTTATGATAAAAATCCCTTTAAGCAGTTAGCGATTTTTAAGCAAAAAATTTATATTTACATTATAGGGTCCTTCACTGCGTTGGAAACTTCTGACTAAAATTATAATACCCTGGAAGGGTATAAAAAATACTAAAGTCATGCTATTTTTCTTATTCTCTGAGCACTGTACACTGCAGGGCACCAATAGGATGGCATTTTTTAACTCGATTCGAGCCAAAATGAAGACAACAAACTGGCCATTGTCACAGGACACAGCGTCATTAAAGCGAACTGGTGGGCCAAAATGAGGCAGCTTCGGGGCAGTTGGCAGTGGTGTCCAGCGGAGTCCTCCAAGGGATCTGAGGCGGAAACTGCAGCAGCCTTTATTGACATTCTTCGATTCGATTTTTCTATCTTTGTGTTTGTGTGCCAAGCGCAGAGAATTTCTGAACTGCACTCGTCGCATTGTTGGTGGCCAGTGAGTCTGTATTTAATTCCCATCCTCCTCCTCCTCCTCCACCTCCTCTGCCTGTGAATTTACTCATTTAATGTGAATTTATCGCAAATACAATGCCGATGCTCTCTTTATGCCGTTCGCAGCAAAGGATTAAGCGTGGTCAACAAAGACGACGCAAATGAAAGGGCGCACGCAATCGAGTGCGGGGAGTGCGAGGGAAATCCTTTGTTAATGGTGCTAAGGAGTCGTCCGGGCCATTACAGGATATGCCCGACCACCGGCAAAGTCACGTCATACCAGAGCATCGTATGACATTTTATTTAATATATAAATTTCACTTCACGTGATTTATGCACGCTTTAAAGCGCACTGAAATAAATCAATGTAGGCGTCCGGTGCCGAATGTCCCGCGGCCAAGCCCCTTTTTTAATTAACCGACGGCAAAAGGAAACACACAACAAAATATTTGAATACGCGAGTATTTTCGTCTGATTTCGGACACAATACCAATATGGTTTATCTGTGCGTCTGGCAGGTGGGGGAGTCGAGACCTGAGTTATTTACGGGGTATAGTTCAACTGCTTTTGGGGAGTACTCAACTAACTTATGATCAGCTTAACAGTATAATCCGGTGATAACCGATAATTAAGACTTAACTCTAAAAAGTTTTAGATATATCTATTTAGTATAACCATATATTTAATTAGTCATTTCAATGCCAACTTTAGTAGCAAATGTTCCCCTTATTGCATTGTTTAATATGAATACAATTTTAGGGTGATTTTATTACTTATGAGTATATAAAAATATTTTTAATATTATATGATATATTATATTATAGCTTTAAAGTCTCCTTGTAATTTAAACTCTTAAATAATTACGTTTAACGCAGAAGATCCAAGAACCTCTTATGGCTTTTCAGTCTTGCGTGCTTCACTCCCTTTGTGATATAACTGAAACTAGACACAGAGCTGCCAAAAACCAATTAGCAACTAATTAAAAGCTCAAAGTCACACACCCACACCCAATCTCGGGCCAAGACAGATCTGTGTGCTGCAGTGCAGACGTCTTGGCATCTGGGAATCAATAACCAAAATCCTCACAAATTCCTCGAATCGCTCAAAATGAGAAAATTCCAGGACAATGATAAGCAGACAGGCAGGCAGGCGGCTGCAGTTGAACTCACTCGATGGGGCCTCGAGAATGCGAAAGGGCAGCGCCAAATGGCAAAACAATTTCAATAATTTCAAGTGTCCTTCGTGGCTGTCAGGAGAGACACTCAGCCACATGCTGGTAGTTTCGATAACGATTCCGATTTCGAACAATTGTCGCCAAAGTCACGACCCCCAAAGAACGATAAGAAATTGGGAAGAAGAATAAAAATCAAACGACAAGGGCCAACTCCCCTGATGAGTTCAGGCCCCGAACTTTGGCAGGGGACGGCGACGGGGCTGACTAAGACTGTACTGAACTGTAAATTCAATTTACGAGTGACTGCAAGTGCAACACGCGTACTGCACAAACAATTTTTTGCCCGTCTGAGACGGCCAAAGGCCAAAGTGAAATGCGATTTGATTGAAGTGAAGAAATGTAATTGAAATTGCCGGACATATGTGTGCAATAGACGGAAAGAGGCGCTGGAGAGACTGAGATACGTAGATGGAGTAACTTTAATTTGGCAAGTGCAACCGAGTGAAAGTCCAAAACGGCCATCACAGCGATTGCCGAGATACTTGACCTTTTAAAATTAAATTCTAATTTCTAAGCGCTTGAATATATATATATGTTTTCCGAAGGATATCTATGTAGCCCGATCAATGCTCTAAAAAACCGAAGTACTATAACAATTCCTTAATTTTAAATCAGAAATAAACGGGCACTAAAAATTCCATAGTCTGCAGATTGCTAAAACTTTGTAATCCCATCAGTTTAAAATGGACATCAATATAACTAACCAATTTTAAAACCATTCCCGTATTTAGTTTCGTTTCAGCTAATTTACCAATACATAAAATATGTTATATACGAAATTTATATGGCTTTTTTAAGTGAAGCTGCACAACGGATACTCCGGCAAGTCTCCCGCTTTGCTCCGCCGCCACAACACATTTCCCTGCCTCCCTCACTTTACTTTTCCGCTGTGTTGAAATATTTAGTAAGATTTCTGCGTGTTCGCGCAATTGTAGCAACTTTTCAGCAACCAAACAAAATCACTTTTAGGGCTTTCCACTTCTCCAGCTCCAGGAGAAATCCAGCCACTCCCCAAAGTGGTTTCCACAGCGACCTTTTGCAAAGTGCGTGTGCTTGAGCGCATTAAATTGATTGCTATACAATTTTCCAAGATGAGGAGCGACCAATTTGAAGTTGGCCCCGCTACTTGTGGAAGGCGAGGAAAATGAAATTATTGATAGGGCCGTGGCATGCGCCATGCAGTCAGGACATGGTACGATAGGTATCGCAGGAAATGCAATGGAAGGAAGCGAAAAAATAGGTAAGCACGAGCTACGCGCACACACGGTGCCAATTTAAATATGTATTATGATTATTTACTGCCAGTGCAAGTTAAATAAAATACAGCGCGAAATATGAAAATAAAATGTGCATAAATGGGCACCGAGCTCGAGATGATGATAAGCCGGGGAGGAGCGCCGGCGGCGGCGGGAATCGCCGAGTGGGCCAGGCGCATAAGCGGGGCAAATTGCACTTCCCTCTAGACTCCAGCTTTTACTCCCTGCTCCGCCAATGCCTCTCCTCGCCAAGATTAGCCTTGGAGATATGCTAAGGTGCCGCTACGTTTCACTTTGCCAGCCGCTCTCAATAGGCGGCCAAAGAAAGTGCATGGCCACGGCCGAGGGCATTCGCTGCGAACGTGTTTGCCGGCTACACTGGCCGAGAATGGGGGTAGTTATGGGAGAATACAAGTACAATTTATTAGCTTCCAGCAAGTACTAAATACGTAGGTACTTTATAGGGGATTTTTCATATTGTTTTTTTGTTATTTAATACTTAAAAGAACCTTAAAAATATTTAAGTTTGCTAGTGACACATTTTAGTCCTTGTGTAATAAATGATTCAAATGTCCGTTTAATTCTGACAAAGCCTTAAAAAAACCATAAAGAATAACGAAATGCTGCAAAGAATTTCTACCACTGTATTCAACGCTTTTTACTTTTTACTTTTCTTTCGTTGCCATTGGCACACAATTGGGTGCATTCTGTGTTTTTTCTCTATTTTCTGGGTTGTCGGTTCGCAGCGCCATGGCCTTAGCTACGCCTTAAGTTATGCTGTGCAAGTAGCACAGCCTTCCGCTTCCCTTGAAAGCCCCGACACTCAACAGCCAACAGCCAACATCCAACAAGCAACACGGATGCTGGGCTAAGCTGTTTTCATTTCTATCCTTCGCCCTGCGATGCGAATGTTTAGATTGGGAGGAGTTGCGAGCAGCATCAAAATATTTACATCGCTTGGCATGGAATGCAGCCTGATATTGCCCTCAGAGGCAGATTGCAAAATTGGCCGCGACATGTTGCCAAGGTTCAGAACACAAAGTGTGTAAAATTAATTAGAAATATCAATATGCGCTCCGAGTTTGTTTCATGCCCGATCGCATCTATAGGGTGAATGCATAAAAAATATTTGCTCTGGTCACCGCATGTTCAAATTCACTAATTGGCTAGCGTAATCACTGGACACAAAATGTGGCCATAAATATTTATGCAAAAGCATGCAAAAATCGTATAATTAATAACCAGTCATTTATCCTGGCGCTCTGTGCCTGCCTTCCTCTGGTGTTTTAGAGTCCGAAAGTTGACTGCAAACACATAAAGCTTAAATTTAAAATTGTTTAAACGGATAGCGGTAATTTCCATTGTTTGCATAAAAGTCATACAATCGTTTGTTTTGTAAATTAACAGAAATAAAAATCAGTACAAATACCGTATCGCCGTATCGAAGCACCATCACATAGCCTCACTCACCTGCAATGAAAGAGGTAAATTTATTGTCAGAAACGTTGCATATGGCCAACAGTTTAAAGCAAGAACTATATATGCAAAGCTACGCAAATAAATTTTATATGCTATATGATAAATCGTGACAACCATTGAAATATCGAAAATAAACAGCTGCCTAAATTGTTGATTATAATTTGAATGTGTTCTCAAATAGTTAATAAACTCCTTTAATGCTCCTCTACTTTCATAAGTAACAATAAATGTAAATAAAGTCCTTTCACAGAAATGCATCCCAACCATCTTCCCCACCAGTTTTTGTAAATGGCTTGTAATACAGTTTTTCGATTTGCCTTGGGCGTTATTCTTTAGAAATGCAGAAAAATACATCAATATACATATATTATGAAATGTATTTGGCTTCCTTTTTTATGGCACAGAATTTTTCAATTTCTCCCTCTTCCCTGCGTATTTTATTTCGATATTTTATCCTGTTTTGTTTCTCATTTTCCTTTCAGAGTGAGACTCATAAGTTTACGTTCGATTTTGGCGTTTGTTGTAAAACGAAATTGATATTTTATGGCCATGCTCATCTGCAGCAGCAACGACGATGCGGGAGGCAGTGGGGGACGTGGCATGAAGCATACGATTTTCAAAGTTTATGGCGCGTGTATCTGTTAGATACGTTCCCCTGCGCTTTTTGTGTTATTTACATGGAAACTTCGTTTAGAGATTTGCTAGTTTTTTGTAGTTATTTATGCATGGGGCATTGTTTAAGTCTTGCACACGAGAATCGCATGAGTCCAATCGACACATGCACACATTGCAGCGCATTGTTTCCGCACATATTGATGCTGGAGCTTTGATTTAACTCGCTGCAGGCTCGTAAATGGAATTGCAACCGCTTTTTTGTTTGCCTTTTGATGTGGAGCGCAAAAAATGATTGTGGCACTGTGCTCTTTTGTGTTGCTGTACTGCAGTCTTTGTACTAATTACAATTAAAAAATACTTTATGCAGAGAAACATTCACTCATCGTGGTATTCAAATAAAACAATATGGCATGGAGCATTAATGGAAAATGCTGTTTATATTTAATATGCAAAAAGCTAAGCTAACACTTGAGTCGATCTAGTCAGTCAGTCACTCCAAAAAATAATAGATATAAAAACTAATAGAGCTGTTTACCCTGCAATATGCTTATTTTTATTTCAGGTTAAATAGCTTCTCAAGAAGTCTTGAAGACACAGCACGTGCCCCTTACCTGGCTCACAGCCACTTGATTACCATGTGACAGAAGCCACGAAGGTCGTGTACTCGCAGATAATCAACTTCAAGCCACTTCAAAATGTATCTTTTGCCGAAGAAAGATGTATTTATAAGGCCCATAAATAAAGAGCAACATAAAGAGGGAAAGAGTGCCTCTGGCAAATGAGAAATGTGGAAACGTGTTGGGCATAAAATGTATAAAAATTCAAATTCCGTTTCTGTCGCTCACGTAGGAGAACCGAAAAATAAATGGACTGAGCCAGGTATAAAAATGGGAGTCGCAAGCCGGGGTTTCCAAACAAAATTTGATATTTTCATTAAATGATATTTGGCTGCTGCGATGTCATAGTCACATATCACATCCGTTCCCAGCATTTGGCGTGCTAAAACTGCAGCCAAGCGTGAATTCGGTGTTCGGTCTCTGTGGCCCCGCGAACAAAATATATATTTTTGCAACGCCGCGGACAACCAGAGGTAAACAAACAAACAAATGGACTGTGCAAGCAAATGAAATATTGAAACTAAACAAGCTGGAACAGGTGTCAACGTCATCGTTTGAAGGTTTCATTTGATGATTCTGCTCCTCTCCCAATTGCGTTATTTGCATTTCATTTACGCTTCCCTATTTGTTTACCCGACGACTCTCTCCCTCCAAATTCTCGGGCTCCATTTATTTGTACTTTTTTTTGCAGGTGTCCGGTCCGTCTATTGGGAACCCAGGAATCAATCAACATTCAAACCGCTCACTTGTTTATCAATTGTTTTCGGCGGTTGGCCCTTTGTTTACGTTCCTTTTGTGCCTTGAACTTGACACTTGCCACCTGGCCAATCAATGGGGCTGAGCCGTTAGGCCCTGGCCCACGTAGGTCCGGTATTCTCCAAATGTTTTTCTGATTAGTTGCGCCTATTCCATGCTAATGACAGGGCGAACGCAAACGGAAGTCGTGATTTGGGAAAGCTCAAATTGCAGCTTATGGCGGGAGAAAACGATTCGGCTTTGGCGGCGGATAATTATGGCTAATTGGGTAAGCGGGGCTCGACAAATCAGTCAGCAACTGCAGCTACCAATCAACTTGAGTTAATTAGGCACGGATGTCAGTCAGTTTAGCTGATCATTAATTGAGGCATTATTTGGCGACAGAAAATTGTCACCTTGAAGCTTAATTGAGGAAAGGAGTCTAGATTCTTAAAGACTCCTAATTGAAAGATAAGAAATTTACGTTTGGGTAGTGCCTAGAAATGGAAATAGCATTTTGTAAAGGTTTTTAAAGACAGCATTTATAGGCATTTAAAGCATATATGTATGAACTTAAAATAGCAGAGAACGAACCGTAAAATGATATACCGGAAAATATGGTTGTCTAAAGTGCAGACACCTTAAAACCATATTAACTACAATCAAAATATGAGATCTCAGAATATTTTTGTAGAATTTTCGATCATTAGGGTGCCACCAACCATATGAAATCGGGTCAGCAATCAAAGGTTGTCATAACTACGACCACTCAAGGCAATCATTAGACACCCGAGCCAAGTTTGCGTTTGCTATTTTGCATTGCTTGGCGCTAGCTCGGGAAAACGGAGCGAGATACAGATTTGAGCCGACTTGAAGGTGTGTCACACCCAATGGCTTTTGTACTTTGGAGTTGGCTTCAGAGCAAGCGCCACAATTATAAAATATGAACACTTTGCGCCACATCAGCGTCGGCGTTTAAATAATTGCACTGTCAAAATGCGTTAGCTTTCGCTTACGCCTCCCGCCTTGCCATCTGGCTGAGCACAATATTTAATTATAGGCTACATTTAACACGCACTCCCCTGGCTATTGTTATTTGTTATGCATAATGAACTTACGCATGCGAAATGAATCGAATTTACCACGCAGAATATTTCATTTTGCTTGATAGAATTTGTAATTTCAATGCAAAAAACTCCTTGTTTGTTAAAAAAAAACTTTAAATGCAATTTTAATAATTCAGACTCCTATAAAAATAATATGTGTGTATGTATGAAATTTAATTATAAATTGCAGTCACATTTATGTTTTTTGTTGTTTGTTGATGCTTTTTGTTTTGGGAAAATGTCAACTTGGAATTTGATTTAAAACTTCACCTACAATGTTTAAATTTATGCAAGAGATCTGTTTTGTTGTTTCTGAAGATACATAGTAGCTATTGGCTCGAAGGAGAGTTTTTTATGATACTTTGTTTTTGTTTTTTTTACAATTTTATGGTGGTTAAGAATGATTAAGATATAGATCTTCCATTGACTGGCTCTAGCTCGAGTCAGGCTGCCACGCACTACTAGCTTTTGCAGGTAATACCTGAGCTGTGATGGAAGCATGAAATTCCCAGGCTACGGTTGGACATATCCTTGAAGCTTGAACTTCTCGGCTGTCAACTGTTTAACTCCGATCCCTTGCCCCGCTGGCCCCTCTTGGTTTTTTGCATATTTGACTTTGACACTTTGCAGTTGCTTGCTATTCTGCGTGTGTTGTGTTGTTGCATGCTCCTGTTAACATGTCCAACGGTTCGTTGTTGCCTCCGTCGGTCTGAATGTCTGTCGGTTGGAGCTGCTGCTCGAATATGTATTCGTTTTATATGTACCTACACTCGTTGCTCTGCGTCCAGCGACAATGAGCTGTGGCATTCCTCTTGAACACGCAACGTGCAATTGTCAGTGTCAAGCATTGTGGCAACTGCAAGAATATATACACACAGCAGCGAGTGCAAATCTATAGATATGAGAACACATGCATGGATGTGTACTATAGCTGCGGTTAAGGTAATAGCATAAATTTTAAGTATTGTGATTTTATTAGGAAATATAGATATAAGTATCTTAAAAATTCGATAATAAAAAAGAAAAAAATCTAAGAAACACTTAAGGCTCTCCCTTTAACTTTAAATAATTTTTTTTAATATTCAGCCAAGTCATATACAGCAATTATTTATTTTTGTTAAAAAAAAAATCTGATTATTTCTGGGACTTTACTAACTTCTTCTCAATTAGTTGATCACAATATATTCCTTCAAAAATGCAACACAACTTGCAATTTTAATTTTGTTACGTTTCAGAAATTACAAAAAAGTTGACATAAAAGATTCTCTTAAAACTTTAAATTGGAATATCATTTAAAGACACTAAAAACCCCTTTCTGGACTATTAATTTGACTGCAACTGTGCGTGTTTGTATATACACGCAACTCCTGGTTCGGGTCCACGATATATATTTTAAATAACCGTGGCGTGGGCGATGCACTTCCTAGAAAATATCCCAGTTGGATTTAAATAAATTAAACGTTTTCGGGAATAAAAAATAAGCGGATATTTCTTAGTGCCACAATCAATCATTGCCGAAATAAAGTCAACAAATTGAGTGATGGCTTTCGGACTGAATGTAGACTTCCCCAATTCCGGCACAACAGTTCCATAAAGCTGACAATTCAATTTATAGGCGTCAACTAGTTGAAAGCTAAAAGAAAACGCCGCCAGAAACTCGAAGCACGGCCTAATGTGACGTTTAAAATGCAAAACTCTCTTTAAATGACCCGGGGCCATGAAGAATCATAGCATAGTACACGCGTTTTCTGGTCATGTTTGACAACTGCCGAAATGCAATTAACAATTGTGCCCCGGTAGTTGTCAACAGTTCACAGACAAGCATACTCGCAAACTCATTTGAAAACACGCTTCGAGTCAGCGGTGGAGCTTTGATATTTGCCAAGGGGGGGAAATAATAAATATTAAAAGAATTGTTTTTCAATTAAGAGATAAAGCGGTTATTTCCTACAAAAAAATAAAGATACATTCCCATCTCGAAATCCAAAACAAAGTAATTATTATCACTTGTTTAAATAATATTCTAAATAGGATAGTGTCTTTAATAACAATCTGATTTTTTATATAATAAACCCAAGAAACAATCCATGATAAGTATAATTAACAATTCAATAAAATCAAAATTCCACTAAATATTTTATTATTAAATAAACCAAGGTAATAATATTTAAAAATATAAATATACTAATTATACAGAAATAAAAAACAATAAATTGAAATAAAATTGTTTTAAATTGTAACTGTCTTAAAAAGACCCATCTCATTTCCTTCCTTTATTTTCCTAATCTAAACCATGAATACAGAAAATTATATAATCTTTTTGTCCAAATTTCCTCCCATAAATTGGTTTGTGATTTATGCATCCCCTTCGATTTAATTGTGACTAAGCCACTGCCACGGGCGATGGCTGCCATGCACAAACAGAGCAGAACTAGAGACAATTGCCCCGTTAGAAGTGCACACAAATGAATGCCCTTTGGCACCTGTCGGCATCAACCTGGTTGTCGAGAATTTTGCATAGTTTTGCCGTTCTCTGCCAATCCGCAGAAATTAGCCAATGGCCTGGGACTAGGCACTCTGAATTTGGCCTGGCCAGGACCGGTCCGGTCTGGGCGCAGCCAGCAATATACCTGTATTATTTGCCCGTCCGAACCTCAGTGGAGTTGCGCCCGACCTGGCCGACATTAATGCATAATTTTGCCAAACTATTTTGAGGTTTGCTTGCCCGGCAGACGGACCGCATGCAGCAGCAGCAGCATCAGTAGCTCGGCTCTCCAAGCAGGCCAATTTATTTGTCATGTCAATATTAACATCGTACGTCCTGATAGACGGACCGAACGGACGGCTGTGTTCAAGATAATAGTGTTTGGTTTAATTCAAGTCAAATTTTTATGTTATTTAACAAAAAACATAGTGCCTTACTTACCATAAGCTGTACAAATCAGGGATTTTACTGGCTTTGTGCACTGCTATAATTCTGAATAGTGCTGTTTATCCACTGCCACTTGCTACTTATATAAATTAAACATCATTTACGGGGCCTACGGCAAATTTCGTTGGGGATGCGGTTTTCGTTGCTGCTGTCAACATGCCAAACTGACAAATATTTGCCAAAATCCTGGCAACCAGTCAGCAGTAGTGAATTTAATTAGATTTCATCGGACATTGGAGAACGAAATGCGAAATTGTTGACTAATGCAGTCAAGTAATATTCATTAAAATAAATTAAACAATTCGAGTCAGTGTCAGGTACCTAAAGGCAGCTGTTAATTCCCTAATTGAATGTAGATTCCCTTTTCCTGCACCCATTTTCCGGTTATCCGATAAGTGTGTGAGTTCCGATTTCCCATCTGATTTCCAGCTCGAATCCAATGCGTAGTCAATTAGCCTGAACAATCTCGGCGCAGCAAAGTCTCGGCATACAATTTTATGATTTCCTGTCAATCTTAATAAGTGTCTCAAGCTGCAACAAAAGCAGCTAGCAGTCGTTTCGGCATACAAGTAATAACCATAACAACAGACTGATTTGTCGGCCAATGAAGCGTGGCTAATTGCCAGCACTTGAAGACATGAAATTGAAAACTTGTCGACTGCTAATGAAGTCACTAGCCAGACCGTTGAAAATCCTATGCTCCCGATGGACCTGACACAACAATGGCATATAGTATGGGCTCGCAAAACAGCTTTACAGGTGCAGCTTTCGGCCGATTCCCATCCATTGCCATTTCTACCTTTACGCTTCTTATGGGTTTTCAACGCCTTTTGCTGCAAGATTTATCGTCGCACAATGCGTGACCAACTTTCAGGAAAAATAAGGAGTGGTGTGGTGGTCAGGGGAGCCAGACTGAGGGGACACTCTGGGAAAAATTTCTTCCTTGTTAATTTCATGCGAAATTCGAATTGTCGTTTTAAAAATGTGTACAATCAAGTTGTTCAATGTGGGCTATTTATTTTCAATGCTACCAGAGACCAGAGGGAAACTCAAGTAAGAAAAAAAAAAAAATGTAAGAAAGGTACAGTGAGATGTACGGTACACGATCCGTTAAAAATATTTAAGTTCTAATGAAGAAAAAATTCAAAATAATATTTCTGAATGTTTCCTTTACATTTAGTTAATGCAAATATAAAATCAATGTAAGAAACAGGTTCATTATGATTATGTTATTCTATATTCGCCATTTTTTCTACGCTCTCACTTTGGAAACCGGCCAAATTAATTTCAGCACTTTTAATTACTCAGTTCCCCGTAATGCAGTCTTCCTCGAATTGCAAAAATGTGTCAGCATTCCCATATAGAAAAGCGTAGGTGGTCGCTTGGATTTTGTCAAATCTCTGCGAATATTTTATGCTAAAGAGGCGAAAAGCGACACCGCACTGCAGCTGCGCGATGGATCGGAGATGCAGATGCAGAAATTAAAATAAAAATGTCAAGCCAAACGGAGGCGGCGGCGGGGCATATGTGGGTGGCTTGACTGTGTGCCATCGGCGGCACTGTAATCTGCAGCACGATCATTGAGATTTATGTTTGTGTTTATGCTGCTGCTTGACATTTCCGCTGAGCTTCTTCAATCAAAAGACAACGCGTGAAAATTATAAAAAAAAGAGTCTGCACGTACCAAAATAAAATAAAAAAGGCAGAAAGACCTCCACAGATGGACAGCCGCAGTGTGAGCAAAGTGGCAAACAATAAAAGAGCAAGCCAAGGCGATAAACGATAAGGCACGTCAGCCGGCTGATTGCAGCTCGACTTGGAATTGCAGTTGGAATCGAAGTTGAGGCTGAAGTCAGAGCTGCCCCTGTCAGGCGGGCTTAATGAATGGGACTCGCTTCCACTTGGCTTTGAGTGCCGTGGCAGGATAGCAGGGAAATGACTAGCGCGAGTCGTTGTCCATCTTGAACTGATTGAGTGGCGGCTCTCTATTGAGCTGGGCTCCTTTTAAGGGTTTTACAGCGAACTGAGGAGGGGGAATCATTCGCGTGCAATTAATTAAGCCATTAGGTTCCGTTCATTAGGGGTCGAGTGTTCGATTATCCGGCCATCAAGTCTAAGTGGAGAACTATAAGCCATATAGGGATTTTAAGCTCTCACAAGTTTAGGGGAATTATCATACACAGAATAAAAGACTTTAAAGAAAGGAATGTAAGACCTTTTAAAAATTACGTACTATAATGCGGCAGGATTGGGATTACCTCTTAAATATAACATAAATATTCATTATATTTACAATTACAACCATTTTTAGAAAAACCAAAAGAAAGAAAAAAGAATAATTGTATAGTCCTAAAAACCCTGTTTATTATGTAATTATAATGAATATCTTTATACACTTTTCAGTTAACAAAACAAATTTGTCAAGTCCCAAAAACCAACCTTGGACAAAATCCGCCAAGATTATTTCGCTTTCATGACCTCGACTCTAGTCTGCAATGTTACCTCCCCTTTCTGAAAACTTTTGTTTTATCCGATCTTCGTGCTATCGTTCCATGCCATCTTCTGTCAGCTAGTTATTATTAAACGTGTTTTGATTGCCGGTTAGCTGAGCTACCTAAAGAGTAACTTCCTCGCTGGAGTCCTATATAATTAATGTGAATTTCTCCCACAAAGTTTACCAATGTTGCGCCCTTGGGCGAATAAATTCGGATACAACTGCTGTTCACAGAAGTTTGCCGACCATCGACGGGCCCTCAAACAGGCGAAACAAAAAAACACGAAAACGAATAACCGCAAGCAATAATAAATGAAATCAAATAATTTGTTTACTTTTGTCAAGAAATTTGTAGCGGCCACACACGCAGGAGTATGAAGCTGATCGACCTAAGGATATCCTATAAAATCTTATAAAAAATATTCAATAAGACATAATTTTAATTCGAAGCTTAAGACATAGTTGAAGTATTATCAAATCTTTCCCTGCTAGGATGTTACAATCTTATGCTTTCTAAAAAATATATAATTCCTTATTCGGCTGCCGAAAATCCCACACTGCCTTCACTATATCTCCTTACACGGTATATCCGATTTTGGTTCACACACTGCCTAGAGCCAAGGCTGGAACCTCGAAGTCGTGCTAATTTGTGGGCCCCATTTCCGTTCTTTATGTTTGGGCTGCGCCTGGTTCTGTGTGAGTCCTTTGGCTGGCTTTTAAAGGGGGTCCGCGGTGGGGCTCGTTGGCAGCCTCCGATTCGCGCTGTGCGGTCCACGAAAGTTTTTCTTTATTGATGCCCCACAATTAGCACGCCGCAAAGCCGGGCCGCCGCATGTCGTAAACAAAGCTTAACGCCCTTTAACCAGAGACGATACTTGGCAAACAAAGTACACAGACCGCAAATAAAGCAGCGACCTTGACTGCAGACCGACCAGTGGGTGACGGCGGCCAGCGGTGTGGCTAACCAGTGGACATCGAATGCAACCGGGGTGAGTCACTCTTAAAAACCAGTTCCTCAGTCAACATTTGGTCGGGTCGGCAAAGGTTCTTTGAACCTTCCGCTCTGAATTCGTTGATGAATTTATTTTGTGTCCAGTGGCCGACAGTCGAGTAACGCGTGCCGTTTCGAACTTTATTTTTAAGGGTTGACATAACTAATGGGCTAATGCCGAGATCAAGGAAATATCTCCGTGCAATCTGAATGATATATGGGAGGGTTCTTTGTAGCCGAAAAATAAGATATAATATTAGGTTGACATTCTCAAATATTAGTAAAACATTCAACATTCCCTGGGATATTTAAAATTAAATCAAATTAACAGAGAACCCGTTCATTTGGATGCATAACTACATCCCATTGACCCACTCTTTGGCCACTGGCCACCCTCTAATTGAAGTCTAAGCTCTCTCCGCCTAATTGGCAAACAGAATTTATGGCATCGAAAAACACTTTCCACACCTTTGGGGCCACGACTGCCCGGCAATAATTGGGAACAATCGGGCTCCGAGCACTGTTTGTCGTGTGCAAATTGGACAAATGTGATGCGGAAGTTGTTAGAGAAGCGGAGAAGGAGACAGTGGGGGAAGCGAGTGGCGAATGGGAGGGGGTTTAGTCAGAGCCACAGAATTCCATTTGCCATTTCATCGAGTGGCAAGTCGAAAAAACAGACAGAAACATCACAGACATGGCTATGTTTCGAGCATGTTTTGGCCCCTGGCATTAATGGGTAACTAACTTGACAATACTTGGGTGATTAGCCAGAGGTTTTTCTTGTCTCCATTTCGGTGGCACTTCAAATTTCTCTTTTCAGAGGATTTAATTAGGGAAGCAAGACATGTCAAACATGAATGAAAGGCAGACTTTGAGCTTTATATAATTGACTATGCATTGAAAACCAATTAATTATTAAAAGGCCAGCTTTAATATTAAGATTTTAAGATCACCTCGCAATTGTATCCTCTTAATTATATTTTAACATGCTTGATCACATCTGTTTATTTTTAACTTTGTTAAAATTTGGGAGGCCCCAATTAATCCCATTCCGCACTCAGTCCGTGCCACATGACGCACCCCATGACTCATCATCATCAGTGCGCGCGAGCAACTTCAACTTTACCACATTGCAACTTCATTGGCCCGAGGGGCCAAAGTCCACAGCCAGTGCCAGTTGCAACAGCCGTTTTCGTGGCTTAAACATTTATCCGGCTAGACGGGCGGACAACAAAAAGCCTAGTTCTGTCTGGCCAACCAGCTGACAGCTGTGCGCAGTCATAGAGCCCCACGTGTGGGTACCGTACCTAACCCCCGCTCGCTGGCGGAGATGAATCCGGGCTAACGACGACAGCCGGGGAGAATTTAATTTAATGTTTGCCAGAGAAGACCCCCGTTGGCCCCGCCAAAATCTTGTTAAATTAATAAACGGCCAAATCTCTTTGACAGTTCGGTGCGATGCGAAGTCAGGCTCGATTTAACGCTCAATTTGGTGGCTTTGGCTTAGACCAAAGCTAAGGATTTGGCTTCCGCGGATGATGGATCGCCGGCGTTGACCGAAGCTCATCGCTGTGTCAGTGATAAATAAAGGCTCATTAGTCGACTGAGTCTAGCTGTGGCTCCCACCCCAAACAGCAATCGGGGCATCTTGACAGATAGCCAGCCATTGACTTTTCGGTTTCCAGAAAGCTCAGCGGGCTTCTTCTTTTGTAAAATCACGATAACTACACACGAAAACTGGCCAAAGCCACCCAAGAGCGGATCTTGCTTGGGACTAGTTCCCCGAAATTCAATAAGCCCGGGCGACAACAATGGTCAATGGCAATAATTATGTAATTTGTAGCTGGAATGGGTATTTTATTGTCAACCTCCTTAATTCGGCCCCCATTGACATCGACAACAAGAGGCAATAGAACGACAATAAACTGGGCCAACAATACACTGAGAGAGGAATGAAAAGGAAATTAAATATGTTGAAAGTGGCCTTATAGCCAGAGGTGTAGGTGTATCACTGAATAGGGCTGTGTGTTTAAAATTCTGTTTAAAATGCTTAATTAAAAAATTTCACAATTATTCCACAGAACAAACGGACAGGCTGGTCCTACCTCACATTAATAAACTGTATAAACAATGTCTATTATTCATATTTCTTATCAATTCAAGTTCTATGAAAAGCGGTATATTACCAGTAAGCATTAATACTAAAAAGTAAATAAATTCCGGCTGAGGAAGTGTTTTTTAGAGGTATTCAGTCTACCTGTAATTGACCTACTGAACTGCATTATCCCTTTGTTGATTTTTTTCGGCACAACCTTATCCACACGTATTTCGCCCCGACCCCCTGTGGCCACGCCACTGTTCCGGAGCAGCTGTGGCTCAAATTTAGCTGGAATATATGGGCACGTCGTCGAAGTTTAGCTGCTCACGCCTGGCCACAAAAGGCTAAATATTACCGATGTGTGCGAGCGCGATTGTAGGTGAAAATGTGAGCCCAAAGAGGACACACAGAGTCACGGGGAAAAAGGTTTAGTTCACAATGCGGCGGGAAAGCCATGCTCGTAAAAGGCGACGTGGTGCGGTGACAGGACACGGTGGAGGAGGGGTGAGGGTTCAGATCGAGGACGATAGGCTAACAAGGGGCGTGGCCATCGCTGGTCCTCACCTTTCTGACAGTTGCGTCATGATAATTAGGCCCCCGGCCTGGCCCATTCAGACTGTCGGGGGTGTCAGTGCCATGCGTGTGAGCCGACTTCTTTTTATGACTCCTCGCATTATTTATGTTGATTCGATGTTAATTTAACGTAAAATTGATAAATATCTCAGAAAGTGAATTGGGCACGAGGGAAAACCAAGGGCCACCGGCAGCACATGGCCCTGGAAAGGGGTCAAACATTTTCATTTACCTCTTCAACTCTTTGCGGCTGCCGTCGTTGTGTTAGCTACTTGAGGTTACTTGACCCAAAATGTCTTCGTTTCTCCGGTTTGTTGTTGCTTGCGTTATTTCGTATTTTGTTCAGTTTAATTGGGGCAAGGCAAAAGACACTTAAACGAGCATTTTTAATTGATATAGTCTATTGCGGATTCGCACACGCATATATAAAAGCAAATTTAAGGCAATCAACGCTCGCAATTAAACAAATAAAATTTTCCTCCAATGGTCTGAGCAGTCGTCCAGAAATTTGCATAAATTGAGACCGTGAACACACGCCGTAAACGCGATCACAAGAATTTATTTGTTTTATCTTCACTTAGCACTGGTAGTAAACCGCTCAGGTGTTTTAAATTAGCAATCAATTTTCCTGAACTTATTCGCTTAGATTTCCATGAAATATATTTCAAATCGGAGCACACGCGCGGGCTCTCGGTTTCAACTGCTGTCAGCAACAGTTGGTTGTTGGTTGTCTACTGACTCGTAACCGGCGGATAACACCACGAGCGGCCTGGAGATCATCGATCGTGCCATCGATTCTTCGGGCAGCGACTTCGGCTACACAGAGAAAAAAAATGCGTGCTAAGCTCGGACTTGACTTTTTCAATATAGAAATTCTTAATTTCAGATTGACGAAAAATAAGACAGGTCCTAAAATAAGCCCAATATCTCATATAAATGTTTTTTAAGAATTTTAAAGTTTTTACCAAAAATTTGTATTCTAATTTTTTTATATTAATTCATCATCACATTTAATGCAAGAATTTAATTCTGAATTTCTAATAATTAAATTTTAAAAAATATGAATTCTAGAGGAAATTAATAATTTTATGATTTTTTCTAAAATCTTTTTTTCTGTGCACGACTTCGTTTTTAACTCTACTTCGTTTGCCGGGGAAGCATCATCTGGCCGGGTTTTGTTTTTGTTTTGCTTGCCCATTGATCGCACAGCTGTGAGCGCCGCAACATGTTGCTGTAGTTTTTGCTGCCAGACGGGTTTTGTTTGCAGTCGCTGGGAAATGTTGCTAGACATCGAAATGTTGCAGTCAGTGCGGAGAATTTGACGGTTTCCAGTGGGGTTTTTAATGGATTTTATTTATTAAAATATTTCTCTTTACTTGTAAAGTTTAATTTTAAAATTGCAAAATATCCACTACATTAATTCGTTTCATTCAAGTTATATAAATAAAGGTTAATAAAAACTGATACAATTATTTTTAATAAAGTAAAAATTTTTAAAGTTAGAAAAATAAATAATATAAACTTGCAATTCTGTCAAAATATTTCAACAGAATAGAATTTATTCCCATAAAAAACGTTTTTAAACAAAAAGATACACCTAAGCAGACAATCCCAATATCTTGGCAACATGTTTCTGAAGTAACGTTTTATTAGCTGGTTTCCCTTTATTTGTTGTTGCTGCCAGGCCCAGACATAAACACATTTCAGTTCTTTAATTTGATTTCTGTACTCTTGACAGTTGTGGGCGTGCGAGAGCGGGACAGAAGGAAGTACGTTCATACAAACGTCTGCTATTTCGTTCTGGCTGCAATGAGTAAACAAATTTTAAATGGAATTTTCAATAAGTCATCAAAGAGGTACGCAGTCACCAGCTATCTGGCACAGCATCTCATTGTCTTCGCCCTGATGGATCTTTGCTGGTTTTGTTCCCTCGAATGGGCCCATAAACTCCGACACGCTTCTCCCTACATATGTACAAATATGTACTATGTATGTACCTCCAGCGATCTTGATTCATTCACCGAATATCAGCGAGTTCAATAGTTTCATAAATTTTAATTGCAAAAGCATGAAGAACAAAGCTGACAGCCAAAACGAAAAAGTAGGCCAAGTTGTGCAGCTCGTTCTTATGAGTTGCGATTTGCATGGCAGAAGTCAACAGACAATTAAAGCCACAAACCACAACTACTGCCAAATAAATGGCAATCGATAAATCTAAATGCTGATCACGAATTGTTCAACCGCTAAAAATTTTGGGCTAAGCGAATTGATAATGATTTTGTGGTTTCGTCTTTCAGTTGTTAAGATTATTGAGACAATTGATTTATGGTTACTAAAATGATTACATTTTATACATAGGTAAGTAAAAAAATTTAAATAAATATATTAAATAATTTAACATGCAAAATATGTCCTCCGTTAAGTGATTCCCCAAAACTAAAGACCCCAAAAGGTAGGGTGACTTTTGTACTGCCTTAAAAAGGTCATCAGAGATTGCGACATGCTGGGATCCGAAATCGTTCTGTGGATCGTGAAGCGCCTTGTTGCCCCGGCAATGCCAGCCTTAAATCATGTGGGTGGATTGGCCACAAAATCAATGATAAATTGCAATGAACTTCTCGGTGTGGCCTCCAAAAATGATGTCAAAGAGAAGTTTGCTGCACATAAATTTTCCAAAAACTGGGAGATTGCAGAGGAGAAAAGTCGGGGAGAGAAATAAACACGCCGGCTGGGTCAACCTGTAGGCAGAGAGCAAAGACTGCCAAGTGTACACTACATTAGGGCCTTTGGAAGTCTGCATCTCCGGCTAAATATAGATGGAACATCTTGCGGAGCACTCGAATCGAGGTCGCCGGTACGGTCCGCCGTTTGAAGTCGGTGCGAGGAGGCTGCCTGCCTATGCAATTAGAGGAGCACCGCACCGCCAGCAAGTATCCAAAACGATGCCGCGGCCCGTGTCTAATTAAGTGCGTGAATCTTGGCAAGAGTTGTTCGAAAAATGGCCAGAAATAGAAATATATTTCAACACATTTCACTTTTTGGATGCGGTCCAAAGTTTGAGCAGCTTAGCCCGCCTGCCAATTGAAGTGTAATTCACTTCCGCTGTTGTTTGTTGACCAAAAACCAGTCGAAAAACCATTGGAAAACATGCCCCTGTCAACTGGCCCAGCAAGCAGCATCTGCAAATAGCCATCCAAGGTCCGGTTATCAAACTGGCTAATGCCATGTCCAGTCGGGGGTCCTGCGTCCTTCTCAGACTCCGCACTTTCCGCACTCCCCCAATGACAATTATCCTGCTACGAGCGCATTTAAGCACCAGACCGACTCCATTCCCCCCGTGAGTTTGTGGAAAAGCCAAACAAAGTTCTGAAAACACAGAAACACACACGACCGAGGGGGGATTTACATTTGTAATTAGAAAGCTTTGCCAAACTTTGACGAATGAGCAGTAGAAAAAAGGGGGAACTGCCAGAAATGAACTTGGTATTCCGATGAGCTTGATAGGCTACAGGATAAACTGGATATAAGTTTTAATAAAAAGCTCGCCTAAAAAAAGTAATTATGTATTTTTAGCGCATTAATTAAATTACTTAATGAAGTATTTAGATTGCACTAGCACAATTATTTTTTTATCAAACCAAACTCTCCTTTCACTTAATATGTAATTTAATATATTACCAAATCGATATTTGGCATCGTTAACTTTACATTAAATTACACTAAAAATGAAACACAATCAAAATTTTAAAGTGAAGAATTACAAATTATATATTTATTATTTCGGCATCTTTAGGCATTTTTTGGCTGCATTCTCTTTCATGGTTTAATTCCCAGCATTATGTAACCTACATTTTTACAGGTAATTAGATGAGTAATAATAATTAATAGGCTAATATAGAGGACAAACTAAGTCAAACTTATAGCTTTCGAGGGGGCTAAATTACTCGTAAAGAAAGTCCCTGGGAGCTCGTTATGTTGACCAACAAACTGGTAACTCGGCTTATGAGACCCGCTCAGGACAAGCTTTGAGTAGTTATATTCCTAATTGAAAATAAATGGCATAATAGTGTAGTAGGAGGAGGGGGAGAACAACTAAAGCGTAGTGCGACAACTGTACTTAAAAGTTTGTGCCTGCCTGATCACGTGCCGCCACTAATTTATGCAACAGAAGGCGCAGCCATTGATTGGTTGCCACACCCGCTCCGTCGGCTTTTCTCACCGCTTTTCCTCCCGTTTTTTCACTCGCCGCCTTTTCTTTTCGTACAACTTAATTTGTGCGCTGGAATTTATGGATGCTGCACGTGCAAAAAGGGCCCAGAAAGTTTTTACCGCCTGATTTGTGGTTACACAACTTTTTTCTTTCATTTTATTTTGTTGGCTCGCAATTGTGAATTTCAAAACATTGAAAAGCTGTGCCGAACGGGGCCTATTTGAGTACCCTTGCAGAGATTATATAACTAGAAAACTGTAATGAAGTATACTAAAAATATGTGCAATTTTACAATTAGCACAAGCCAATTCATTTTAAATTTTTTTTATAATGCATATAATATTATTATTATATATAATTATTATTATTATATATAATAATAATATTATTATAAAATAAATTAAAAACGAGGGTATTCAAATGTCGTTTCCCTAGACCACAATTCCTTTCTTGTTATTTTATTTGTTTAACCCGCAAAGTTGCCCCATTGTTTTGTTCTCATTGCATTGTGCAAACCGAAGTCGACTAAATTTAGCCAATTGTAATGTACACAGAAAAAGCTTAGCCAACCAATATTCGTGGGATTGTTAACCTTAATGTTGCCATAAAAAACACTGTGCATTGTTTACCCAGGAAACGATGCAGCAAGAATTTCATACCGAGGAAATCTATTTGGAAAGAATTTCCCTACAAAGAAAGCTGCAATAATGAACTTCAATTTAAAGCCAGATGCTGTTTGCTTCAGCCAGCATGGTGATTCAGAGAAGTCGAAGAGGAGTGGTTCAGGTAAGTCCTTCTCCAATGCCTGTCACCTTAGCAGATTTCGTTTTAGATACTGTAAAATGCAGCATTTTTTGCAAAACATGGAAAGCTTAAGAAGGGAGTTTACAAAGAACAGCAAGAGGAATTCTATTCATTATATTTTTTTGGCTTTAAGAGGACAAAATTAATGATAAAGTTTGAGTAGAACTTAAAATAAATATAAAAACATTTTTTAGTATTCAATAAAGTCGTTGTAAAATAAAAGTATAATTTTGCTTCCTTGGAAGTTAATCCTGCCAAGGTCTTAAATTCTTAAGTGTAAATATGTTCAGTTATCAAACACATTCTGAATTTTAAATATTGTTTTCCTATCAAATTTTCATTAGATTTTCCCTATTCTTAAAGCTTTTAAGTCATTCTCACCCTGAGACAACATTCTTACTGCATTCCACCCAGAGCATTTATCAAGACCAACAATGAGTAGGTCCCAGAGTCTTCGAAGGGATTTGAAAATCGTTCAAGCGCACTAAATCCTCCTATTGTTTTAGTTTAATTACATAATAATTGGCCAGCACTATGCTGTGGATGTTTGTTTGCCTGATAATAACTGCAATCAGCTTATGGAAAAACCAACAACCACACAAAGACCCATAAATGCTGGAAGAATGACTTTAGAAATTGGCTACAAAAGGCGTTTATTGGCCTGTAAAAGACAGCAGAGCGTTGAGGAAATGGACAAAGGAGCAAGACGGGCAATTATATAAGACACAGCATGTGCTTATTTTGATTTAATTTCCCATTTGAGGCACACACACACACACCTACATTATTTGCATACTTGATTGGGAAAATCTCTTGGAGTGTTTGTGTATGTGTGAGCAGATTGCACGTGTAGGGGGAGAGGAGACCCTTTTTCATCCTACCTTTTTGGCTTGCAGCTTTCACATGCTTCCTTTGTTTGGGACCGGAGTGGAAATCAAATTAGTAGCGTAGTAAAATTCATTTGAGTAAATTTGCACAAATTGCTCTTTCCAACGACGGTGACTCAGCTGAAAGCAGGTCTTTAAAGAAAAGTCCGGCTTGAATAGAACTTTAAATACATTTAAGGCCGACAAACTACATTGAATTAACGCATTCAATAGCTTAATTCGTGACTCCTACAATCATGTTACGAAAACAATGTACCCAATTATATTTATAAATTGAATAATGCTATTAATTAATGGGAATAATAAAATGAAACGAATTAAATCATCGTTAAAGATTCAATATACAAAAATAATAAACAACAACCCCATAAAGTTAATGAAAGTCCTGGTAAGTCTGCAGTTCTGTTTGGAAAATCTCTTGAAGGAAAACCCTTCAACCAGTTTCTGCTTAAAGTCAACTTTGGCGGCCTTTAATTTGGATTCCTGTGACTTTGGCTCCCAGTTTTTCTGCTACGCGCTGCCAAGCACTGTCGCTAAAGTTGGCTTTGAACACTTTTACATTTCGCTGATTTTTTAAGAGTTTCGTTTTCCAGTTTTTCACCACTGCTTTTAGCCGCTGTGTGGTTCCAGCCACATTTGACTCTGGCCCAGGTCCTTTGGCTGGTTCAGCTGCTGGGTGTTCGTCGTCGTCACTCATTAGAAAAACGCTGCAAAGTCGGAAAAAAGTGCACTACGTGTTGCAGTTGAAAAAAAGGGGAATGGAAACCCTCATGTAAAGTTTGCACTTGCAAAAAGTGGCCATAAAAAAGAGGAGAGATGGTGGAGAAAAGACTAAGAAAAGTTTATTAGAAAGTTTGGACTGAACACGCGCCAAAGAAAGGAAGCGCCAACTAAAGTTTAATATTTGATTTAAAAGTTGATAAAATTTACTTTAGTCTGCGCTCAATGCACTCAGCACGGTGTTATTTGTTTTTATTGAATTTGTTCAAATGTGCCCTGGCCCTTCCAGAGCTCCTTTCCTTTCTCCTTCACCATTTCCTTGGTTTTTTTGTGAACTGCACTTGGTTTGTGGCCTTGTTGGCGCGCAGATTTCTCATTTCGCCATGCAAATATGAAAAACAAATGGGAAATGAAAGCGGCAGGCAGCGTAAAGAAGTCTGTGGCTAGCAACAAAAAGGCGCTGCCCAGAAAACAGGGAGCTTTCCCAATGCTTTGTTTGCTTGCTTTGCAATTGAAAACACGAAAAGTGTGATAAAAGGAGGCAGGCATGGGCATTGTTATGAGTCAGGATACGAATACAAAACGAAGTCGGAGTCGGCAGGGACACTACAGGTTTGTATTGGAGTGTATCCGAGGTCATAGTAGGGAAACCTAAAAAGGGTGGGCTAGGTGGAATAATTTCTACTGTATATTTAACAAAAATGCTAATATTTGAATAAATGAAATTTATATTTCCCTTCGACACATACAACAAGTTTTCAGTTTTAAATGATAGAAAAGCTCCCGATTACAAAAGTTACCTATAAGCCAAAGTTCTTGCCGAATAATTTTGGAGTGCTAACATTTCACATGCAATCAACCCATTTTGGTTTTATATTTTCCTCTATATTTGTGAGCCAAATTGGCGGAATTTAGCTGGGCTCCTACTCGTCAATGATGTGTGTGGAAATGTGCAGTGCCTTGCATAGCCTCGAGCTTCTTCTTCATCACAAATAAACCCAATTTGGCGCCCATGTCACATACGTCAACGCGGCAGTGGCACGCCTCCTTTTCTGGGCGAGTTTCGCTGGCAATTTGTCAGCTATTTTTTTCTCCAGCTTTTCGCTTTTGGTTTTTCGCTGTTTTCTTTTTTATATATTTTTTTTTTATTTAGCTGCATCACGTGCCACAACGGCGCACGTTTAGCTGAGCTTATCATTTTCTCAAAGACTTTGTCTGCTGCCATTTCACTTGTTGGCTCCTCGCACAGTCCCTGCTGACTATTTAAAATGCAAAGCGTCAACTAACCGAAAACTGACAAAGTTAAAATAAATTTTTATTTCATGGACCCGCCCCTTCTGTCTCTGTTTATATATCGGCAATGAACTTGCCGCAGATTCGGTGCAAAAATAAGAGAAAAAGAAAATGTGCCAAGGCAGCGGCCAAAGCCGTCGGGAGCGAGGACTTTATTTGGAAATCTTAGCACGAAGCAGACAGAAAAGTAAAAGAAAATTTCAAAATTTGACCAAAAAAAGCTATTTGTGGCGTCGGAAAAATCCTCGCCGTGCTAGCATTTTAATTTTAATTTAATAAAAGCAGTGGAGTGCACCAACCGCTGCAGTTTCCGATCCGCCATCCACCGCCGTCATCCCAATTCAATCAAAGCGGAGCAACTTCCACCTGGCGCCAAATTGCTTAGTGCGGCGGAAATCATCATTTTCCAACTCGTAACTGAATTTCAGAACAGTCGCCGCAGCACGGATGAAAAAGTTCGTCATACGCCCCGTGGTACCACCGACCACCAGTCGAATGACAGATCCACCTGCCAATGCACTACACACCCAAACGGTGTGTGTGCGTGTGCTGGCGGAAATATTTTCACGTTGAGCCGGATTTGCATTTGACGTATAATGCAGGCTCCGGTCCCTGTTCGCCTCGTTTTCTATTCCAGCCTGTTTTGTCATGTAAAGAACAATTAACGCGAAGAATGGGAGTGACTCATGATGCTCTCGGTTGAAATAGGGAATGCCTGGATTTTTCCACGTTTCCACGGGATCCTTAAAAGGGGCGGAAATGGGAAAGCGCCAAAGGATTCGAGCTATTCATTGCTTAAGGGTCGCTTTCCCGATGTCAGAATGGCAGTTCGGTTCAAATTTATTTATCCATACATTACCAGGCAGTGGAATAAGCTCTCTTTGCGTTATTTATGGGTAGTTTAACCTTATTCTGATTAGCATATTTTTATTACCCCTAGCTATTAACTAACTCTATGTAAATTTAAGTAAATAAAGTGTTATGAACTCACCATTTGCTGTTGATTTTTTGGCTTCTTGACCAGATCGGGCACCTTGAAGCTGGTAACCGCCTCGATGACCTCGGCCAGCAGCAGGCCATCCCGGCAATCAGCAGAGAGATCTGTGACCTTCCGCTTTGATTTAGCGCGTTCCAAGTAGTAGTTTGCCCAGTCTGTGTAAATCTGAAATGGAATTAAAATATATGAATTTAAATGTTTACTAACCGACAGACTAATAGCCCATTCAAGTTGTAATTATGCCCAAGCTGTCCCTGCTGGCTGCCCAAGTTGAAGTTCTCTGCACAATTTGGTTATCCGGAAATCATTAGGCGTCCGCCAGCAACATATGCACAAGGAGTTGGGCAAACAAATTAAAATTGAAGACATTTCCCCCAAAAAGTGCCCTTGGAAGTCGTTAGGAAAATCTGTGCTACACATTTTTGGCTAAACGAAAAATCCTTTTTATTTGTTTGGCAGCTTTAGTGGCCGTATTCTTATCCTATTACTATATCTCTCCTTTCGCAATATCCCTGAGTTGCTTTCCTTGCTTGACGCCGCCCTTCTGCCATTCTATCATCTTTATCTATGCAAGTTTTGTGATATAATGTCGTAAAAGAATAAGTTTTCGAGTGGGGTAAGTGAAGCTTGTCATGCGTTTTGTCAGCAAGGGAAAATATTTAAGATAAAATTAGGGAATAGAGTTGACTTTACATTTTAGGTAATATGCTTTATTAAATGAACAACCTTTTATTACAATTTAATCTGGCTAGGAAGGAAGACTATGTCTTTGGGTTTTTCAGAATTTTGATTTATTATTCAATTTATTTGTTTAATAAAGTATAATGTACGATATACTTGCATGTCTTATTAATTTAATAATAAATCGTGGAAAAGCCATTAACTTTATATATAATTTCCTCTCCTCAAACAAAGTTCGTCGCTTCTCGCTTCCTTGATCTTCAGGGTATTACAACTTTCCTTTTTTCTCCCGACATTATTAGCTTTGCAGACCTTTGGTGCCCTCACATCGTTAGCCACATCCTTACATAGTTTTTATTGTGCCCCCTCTGCCAGTTGGTAATCCTAATGCGGCATTCATATCCCCAAACCCACTCGGGCTGCCTCCCTGCATATGCATACGACACATTTTAAGTCCGCCTTGGTTGGCAATAAAAATATCTTGCATTGTACTTTTGCTATCTTTTGCCAGCCTTCTGTTTGTCTAGCTCCCTTTCTATTTTGTTCTGGTCTGTTCTGGTCTGGTCCTTTACTGTTTAGAGCCGTATTCCATTTGGTGCCACGGCCAAGTTACGAGCGGGCTTAACATCTCAAAGAGGCAGACGCAATACAATGGACTGGCGCCAGGACTTTGGACTTGCCTATGCAAGTTTTTCACTTTTTGCCGTCGGTTTTGTTGTCTGGCTTTAGGCTCGGGCTTTGGCTTTGGCATTGGACTTTGAACAATAATCTGAAAACTTGCTAGTGGGAAATAGCCGGGCAAATGTCAGTGTCACTGGCAACTGTGGCAAGTCTGGCTTATAGACTCTAGACTCCCCTCAGTGCACAGTGGCTCGTCTATTCAAAAGATGATCACACAGTTTCCAAACCACTTTCAAAGACTCTTTTTATAAAGCTAGCCACTGTGCGGCATATGCATACGAATGCGATTTTCTGAGACACTTTTGTTTATGAGGCAACATTTTCCATTTTGCACTGTCTAAATAAAATAAAACAATACATTTGAGAACAAAAAATGCCCCCTTTCTATATACTAATTAACTTACTGCTATTTTTTCTCTCGAGCTTTATACCAACCTTTGCATAGTCCTGTGTCAGGATGCCGTTGATATTATCGCAAGAGCCTTGATAGCTTACGCAGCGAGCCAACATGATTTTTAGTTTAAATATTCACAAGTTGATGGACATCATTTGGACATTTTTTGAGTAACACATTTTTTATGCATTTTGTAAGCCACTTTACTTATCAACTTTGAGTAATTATTCGGAGAGGGGGAAATGGCTTTAAAGTAATTAGTTTATTAAACTGAAGCCACCAGAAGCTTTTAACTATTAATGTAGTTTAAAAAACCACAATCTCAGGTGGAGTTAAAATGAATGTTCCAGACTCATATTTAAATTTTAACCAGGCCATCCAGAAGCCATTGTAAAAAGCACTCTTATGATGCTCGTATCTAACCCAGCACATTTTTTATATTCGCATACTTATCACACATTATGCACCTTTCAACGACAGCCTTGTTTATGACGCCCTCTCTCAGCGCTTTTATTTCCTCCAGACCGTTTCATAAATATAAAATTACATCCAGCGGCCACCCGGAAGCAAGGATGCTTGGAACATTGTGTATTTCTCGCTATTATTTTTTTGCCAGCCCCATTAAAACGTCAATTATGATAAAGTTTTATTGAAACACCGTGCGCCAAACACATTTAAGCTTATCAGCGAGGCCAGAAAGAGCCCAGCTCCGGTAATAACAATAATAAAAAACATTAGGCGACGCCTTCACTTTCACCCTTTTCAAAAGCACTTCCCTCCTTGGGAATGTACCTGGTAATTTGGGGTATATCGAATGGTCGAAAAGAGAACTTTACATGCATTTAGAAGGGCTTATAAATTTTAAATTCAATGTGATGCAAAGCTAAGCAAATTTAAATGGTATTCTAACGAGTCAATTACACATTTCTTTACTGCTTGTATAGATTTTTTATAGTACTGGGTATCTGATATTCGGTTAGTGTTTCTTGTGGCTTCGTTTTTTGCTTTATTGTCCATACTTTTTTTTTTGTAAATTCTGCGTTGAAAATCACACGCCCACTTGGGTAAACTAATTGAAAATGAAAGTGGCAACCAGAACTGACATCAGCAGCAGCAGACCCACGGCCGTCACTTCAACAACAGGTTTACGGTGAGCCTGGGTCCCGGAAATGGGTCTTGCGTCCGGCCTGCTCCACACCTTCTTCCCCGCTTGGATAGGCGGGGTAGTTAGGCTTATGCATAATTGGGGCCGACACCCTTGTCAGCGACAATTCAGATTTGTGTAGCGCCAGCAAAACTGCTGCCTTGATAAGCTTTAGTATCGGCTGAAAAGGGGTTGACAAATCGTCCAGGAAATCAATTTTGGTCGAGTATGAAAAAGGTCACACAGCCATTTACGAAATGAAAGCCGCCGACAAACTTGGGGTCCCAGCCACGCCCACGTCCTAAGGCTCTCATCTAGTGTGTAAAGGCTTTCGGGGGTTGAGTGTCGGTAGATAGGAGGAGGAGGTGAACTTTGGGACTCAGTACTTTTCTTTACTTTCTGCGAAATGTCAGGGAAATGTCAAAATAAAAGTAATGCTGATAAAAATTTTATAGCTTCCCAGAAATGTGAAAAAAAAACAGCAGAAAACAAAAAATTGTTACCCCCGAGGGGTTGCTGTCGCGCTCCACGTTTCTTCTGTTCTTTATCAAAATGGCGCGACGTTGGTACTTTAGTTTATTGGAATTTGCATGACAGTGGCAGCAGCAACATCAGCAAAGCGACAGGTGTTTGGCGAGGGAAAATTGCTTGAAATTTATGTTAAATCGAACACCGATAAATGCTGTCTGCTGACTGTTAAATAACTCCATTGATGTGTGACCTAAGCCAGAATGGGTCTCCTTTATCTCACCCCTGGCAGTCTTTAAGCTGCTTTCAGGATTTGCGGTGAGCTGATGAATGTCAAGTCAGGTGTGTAGGCTCGGTTTAATTTGAACCCAATTTTGCTTGGCTTGGAAGGGCACTGTGCGCTCAGGTAAATAATACATTTAAGAATTAGTAAGCATGGTGTATATATGTATTTATTTAAATATTATTCCACAAATTTCTTTTTTATTGCCTGAATCAAACAAACTAGTAAGATCGTAATATCGAATATATATGATTTATAGGGTCGGAAATGACTTAAAATTTTTTTAATTAAACCAGACACGGCTAGATCGACTTCGATATTGACGCTGATCAAGAATATATATGATTTATAGGTTCGGAAATGACTCCTTCACTGTGTTCTGTGTTTCTGACTGAAATTATTATACCCCGAAAGGAGTATTAAAATTTAATTATTTATCCATCGTTCTATAACATAATTTTTTTGGAAAATAAAATCTTAAAAATGTAATAACTAGGCTAAAAATACATTAATTTTAATTCGGTAAACTGTCCTGAGTTAGGTTTTATAAGGTTAATAAAACTGCGTACTGAAATTCAATTTATTTTAAATTAAACTAGACACGACTAGATCGACTCGGCTGTCGATGCTGATCAAGAATATATATGATTTATAGGGTCGGAAATGACTCCTTCACTGCTTTGCAAACTTCTGACTGAAATTATAATACCCTGCAAGGGTATAAAAACATTTGAAACTGCTCAGTCACAGACATGAAAAAAGCACTCAATATTAGGCATAGAAAATCCATTGTGTGAAAATCAATATTCTCAATGGCAACCCATGACAACCTGTTGTCAGCCTCTTTGACAATAAAGCAGCTCCTAAATCTGTCTTTATCTTTTCCGCTGCATTCCGCCCAGCAATATGAGGAGAATCCACCCCAAGCTAAAGCTTTGAGTTCACCATCCCCATTTTTACCTTATTAAATTCGATTGTATTATCGACTTTTATCGCATTTGACCCACCATTTTCAGGCATCCCCTCTCCACTGCCACCTGAAACTCAATTTGCCAAACTCAATGAAAGCCTCAGAAGAAGAAATCAAATCACAGGCGATTGACATTTGAAAGTAATGTCAAAACAATCTCGGACACCTTTTGGGCGGCCCCCGGATTCGGCCAGGAAGGAGAAAGCGGCAGAAGGAGGGAATCTGGCAGGAATAGAAGGGAAGTGGACTGATTGGGCAAATGTGTTGATGTGCCCAATCAACTGGGTTTCATATCAAAGGCGAGACGCTTGATTACGACAAGAGATGGGGGTGCGATGAGTGCTCCAAATATGACATCATTTAGGAAAGGTCACTGGCATTAAAGCGACAGAAAGCAGTGTAAACGATGTACAAGTTTTTGATGATTTAATAAAATGGGGTATATATTATGTATTTAAATGGATTTATTAAGTGCATAGTTAGTATTGTATAAAGTCAAACAAATATCTAGAATGTTTTTGCTGTCAATTAAAATGAAACAAATTCTTAATTCACACTGTCTAATGTCTAAAGTTCAATAAACTAATCCCTCTATATATATAAGATCCATTAGCGTAGGTGTGTCCACTTAACACAACTAAATGAAATAGAACACAAATTATTACAGGCAATTCTCAAAGCCCACGCAAACGAAGGCAGACCCAGAAAAGTTCGTGGTAACAACCCTAAAATTGATAGAATCGCATTTCATTCATTAATTGCTAACAATTCGTGGCACAACATCACAATTAATTGAAAGCCTTGCCTCAATTCTTTTATTACCCGTAACAACTAGAGGAAATTCGAGGCAAAACCCAGAAAGAAAACAAAAAGTAGCAAAAACTCACCCAAATAAACAATAAAAGTCTCAGGGCGGGACAGGGAAATAAATATTTTCGCTGATAAAAGTAAAAGTTGAGACAGAAATGCTTGTCAGCTGTCACATAAATAAAATGTATAAATATATATTTTTTGGGAGAAAAAAGCTAAATTGTCTTTGCAGGCCCCATTCCTCCCACCTCCGATTAGTGTTCCCACCCTTCCTCTCCACTGTCTCTTGACATCACTCGCATTTAATAATGACAACTCATCAAAAATGTATATGACCCAGTTGCCCCAGTCCTCAGAGCTCAGACCTCAGACCTCAGACCTCGCACCCCCATTGGGTCGGCGAACTAAAAGATGGCAGGCAAAATAACGTTCACGGCAAACGAAACCGAAAAAAATGCCAAGATGTATATCGAAATTATATATCATCCGAAACTTTTGGCCGTGCTGAAGTGCCGCCGGCACTTTTATGGCAATTTGATAAGGTCCTTCGTGGGGAATTTCCAGCTGAGGCTAAGTGCCCGAATTAGTAATGCACGGGGGGGCTGAGGCTGCGAAACATCTCATTCCTGGCTTGCTGGCTGTGTTATGGGTCAGATATGCGGATTGGCTAAAAGAAAGAATACCGACCACAGCAGTAAAGTTTATGCGAAAACTCTGACGAGATGCATATAAATATTTGAAGGACACTGTAAACATAAACAATTTAAATCAATTTGTACATCTTTTTAGGAGGTTCTTTAAATATTTTAAAATAACTTGAAATATATTTTATTGAAATTGTGAATACAATTCCTTATTGCAATCAACTAAAACCAAAGCAACTTCAAGCTAAGTACTGTAAATGTTAAAATAAATGGTAAGCAGAAACACACGCTAAAATTATTGTACTTTTATTTAGGGACTCCTTAGTCATTTTCTAACAGACTGTATAATCAACGCTTCTTTACTTGCCTTCTGACGAAAGGAATTGTGTGAACTGCCCAGCATTGGAGTCTCGATTTTGTAAATTGAAATCAATCGAAAAAAGTTTATTTAAACTCACAATAATCAATAAAAGTTTTAAAAAACGATGTATTTACAAGGCTCACAGCCCATTTAGTAATAAAAAGGCAATCGCCTGATAGTTTTCCCCTATTAACCAGCTTGACCTGCTTCTTCCACCACATATTCAATAGAAGGCACTTAATTCAGACATTAAACTAATTGTTGGACGCATCAGTAGCTCGCTTAATTTTGCATAAAATTTGCACAAAGCCGAGAAAAATATCAATGGCCAGCACCGACGAGACGGTGGACCACAGGCAGGAAGAGAGGGCCGAGCCGTAGAGAACCACATATTGGACCGCAGGACATACATACAGGGAAGGACTAAAAGCTGGCCATTGCGGCCAAGTCAATGGCCATACGGGCAATTGGGCACAGATGTGAGTTGGATTGGTTTGGTTTGGCTGACTCGAGTGTGAGTGACACGTGAGTGGGTTGACAGCCCCTCGGCATCGTCCCCATCGCCATTATAGAACAATTGAAGCAACCCCTGGGCCTGAGCTGACCCGAAATCGATACGAAGGCTCCTAAAAATAGCCCCAAAATTCATTCTCATAATGGCTTGTGACCCAAAACTTGCAGCATTTCCTCGCTTTTCAAGCCAAGCAAGAAAACATTTTTAATTATATTTTCAATTAATTATGCCGCAGCACATGGCGACTCCTTTAAAAAAAAAAAGTAAGAAACAAAAAGAAAAAGTTTCTCGCGTTAATTTAATTACCGCTAAAATGCGAATGGAGGGCAGGAATGGGCTTAACTGCTTATTATTATGCCACACGAATGGCAGGGCCGTCGTGTTAACAGCTGTTAAGACCATGGCGTGCTCGGGCCAAGTTAACGGCCATGAGTCACCTGCAATTGACTCTGAAGGCGCAGAGTGAGGAGCCCTTTAATACGCCCCAAGCTTATATTACGCATACGCAACGAGCCACCAAAAAAGGTGGCACAGCAAGGTGGCACAACAAGGGGAAAAGTAGCTGGGGTGGCAAGCAATCAGAGCTTGCCACAGGCAGAAGAAGTTCTTGTGATAAAGGGGAGACCTCCCCTTCACAGCTCGTTTTTACGTTCAAATTTAAAGCAGCTTGCAGGGGTGAGAAAAAATCAAAGTACAAGATTGAATAAAAGGCAAAAGGGCTAAGGAGAAAAGTAGAAAAGAAAAAAGCGGAAACATTTAGATGGGCATCCCGACAATAACCATTCCCTGTAGAATGAAATGAGGTATGAATATTGTCACAAGAAAATAGGGTATAGCAAAGAAAAATTATTATTTTTGATTTGGAAAAATGCCGATTGAGTTATAATTTGTTTAAAATATTTTAAAACATAATTATGCTAATTTGCATAAATACAGCATACCTCGAACGCGACGAGTATACCGCCTAATAAGTATGGACTAAAAGGAAACTGTTGCCAACCGGCTTTATTGGTAATGGGTTAAAAAGGGTTCGGGTTTCAGCTGCAATAGACATTTTGGGCCTTTGCTTTTAGAAAACCCTTTTATAATATAATTTTTCCGCCAAACAATGAATTGCGGAAACATAATGAGGCAAACGAAGGAAAAAGCAAAAGAAATTTCAGTATTATGAAACTTTCCAGCCTGGGTAAAACTTTCCTTAGTATGAAAACTACTAACATTATTAACCACATCAATTACCACCCATTTTCCGTTAATGTGTGAATTCAATTAAATTGTTTGACAAAGGAAAACCTCTCAGCCTCTCCGTATATTAATTCATTATTGTCTTAATTATCATTTAACCGAACACAAATTGTATAAACGGCCACTGGAATCAGGAAAGAGTTTTTCCACCCTTCCGATCGCTGAACGAACTTATTTATTTACACTCAATCAACTGCATCTGCCGAAGCACATAAATTTCACTTGATTAAACCATTTGGTGCACTATTTTCCAAGAATGCGTTTTAAACAAAAAACCGGAGCCGAAAGGCGAACGATGTGGCAATTAATCCATTAATAAAGCAGCCAACGTGGGGAAAAGTCTGGCACGCTTTTCCATTCTATTTCGATCCGCTGCGTACAGAGCGCCAAAGTTTTTCCGACCGATACGCGACGTGATCAGCGAAGAACTGAGGAACCGAGAGAGAAATTGGGAGCCTCTTGCCCTCCTTCCAGTGGGGGAAAATCTATTTTTGGCCAGCAACATTTCCGAACCGGCCCGCAACATTCGAAACATTCAAAAATAAGTGAATGTAAAACGGAAATGCGGCTCCCCCTGGATTAAGCGATCGTTGCCAAACGAAAAATCTGTACGCACTCACCGAAAACTCAATTACTCAACCCATTTGGCAAAAAATCTCAAATTTAAATTACAAAATAACAATTGGATTTAAGCAGAGAAGAGAACGAGGAAAAACTGCTTTAGCACTCCAAGTGCAGGCGCACAAAACAATGCCGGGAAAATATTCATGAGGCGGGAAAAACTTCCCCTTTCTCTATGTGGGTTTTGGGTAGTGCTACCGTAATGCAATATCACTCACGAAACGTTTTCAGTTTCAGTGGTTGAAGGCCGAAGCGCAGAAGATGGCGGCCAAAAGCAAATAAGTCAAGTCAAAATTAATTTACATTTGCAACAAGGTTAAACAAAAACGCCGATGAAGCCTCTGCATACTTTCCGGGGATGTTTCGAACGGAAAATTGATAGGGCGGCCAAAAGGCAAGACGAGAAGGAAAGCCAAGATGCAAAGTCAGAAGAGGATGCTAGAGTCCTTCGCCCCCTTCTGGAGCTGAAGCACTTTACAAGTTTTTCCAACCTAGCTCTCTGTTTAATTTTCTGTTTAGTCAACTGTCAAGCCAGCGTAAAATTAGCATCGTAAGCGTTGGACAGGAAAACTACAGGCAGGTTACTGCCAGTCATGCAACAGTTTTTCTTTTACCTTTTCTGTTTTGTGGATAAAAAAACATGCCAAGTCAGAACAGTCAGACTCGAGTCCCTCAGCGTGCTGCTGAGAAACCACGAAAGGATTTATATATGAGTGCCACAGTGAAGCCAAAAGTCATAAATTAATCTAATTGAAAGCTGAATTCTATATTTATTTCATCACCATCAAGCAAGAAAGCGAGCAGTATAAAAGAAAATATTTAATTAACCCCCCAAGTCACCTACGAACAAGACAACCTTTGGAGGAGCAAACATTAAAAACCACGTAGATACAACCAACAATGTATTTACAAAGGATTCCGGCAACCACCACTGGACACAGGCCACTTCCGGTGAACCCAAACTGAACTTTATCGATGGGACCCGTTTAATGGGAAGCCACTCGTGACAGCACTTCGTCTACATCAAAAGCAATTGTTAGACGAGGAGCCCCCAGCCCGCCCTTGCAACGCCACTGAGCCCAGACAATGCATCAACAATATCTAAATATATGCAGCTTGTCCACTCTTTATGCCAGTGCCACACGCTATTTTTACCAACAATTTCTGCCAGTTGACAGGGATCGGGGCCAGGAGCGGGACGTCTAGGATGGAGCACACGACATTGAACCACAACACGGAGCAAGGAGTTTGAATGGCGGCGGGATGGGGCCAGAACAACATGGCAACTAAGTGGTCCTCCAAGTGGCTGGTACCACTCCACTCCAGGAAGGGGTTGCCGTTGCCCCTCCAGCTTGTTAGTTGTTTTGCAAATTTCTTTCTGGTTCTGGCAAAGTCAATACAGCGAATTCGGGTTGACTGCTGACGTTGGCACTGATGAAGACTAATTGCAGTTAATGTGGCGTGAAAACTGCACCACCTATCGACCTTTAAATGTTGTAAGAATCAACCAAAAATATGCCATAAGTTTCCTTCTCTATGCAATAACTCCACTCCCGAACCACTTCTCCACAGCCGATCCACTGTAGACATAAACAATGTGAGAAGTCAAAGAGTTTATGCCTAATTAAGTAAACTACTCATGTTAATTAACACGAAAGCAAACAAAAGGCGCGGCATAACGCATTCGGGGTATCAAAATTGCGGTTATTTATAGGACGCTGACAAGAGTCACTTCACAGCCGAGTTCTTCCAATAAGAACACGCCCCGGGCTTCGAGGGGAAAGTCAACAAACTTGAGAGTGGAGAAAATAGTTTCGATACCAAACGAAGTCGCTTACATAAAGTTCAAGGTCTGAAAAGCTAATGGAAGGAAGACTTTACTTATACTTTTATAAATCAGCAGCAGTGAAAAATAAGGATTTTAATTAGATACTGCAATATTTAGAGGCTTGTTCAGCAAAAAGCCAATGATGTGTATTTTGTGAGTTCATCTAAAAAATATTTATCTCGCTGAAGATTTATGGTTCTGAGTCAATGACTGGGTATTCCCCAGTGGCAGATAAAGTGCAGGTTCATTTTGCCACATCTATATTTATAGAAACAACAACAGAAGCGGCAGTCGCAGCGGGGCATCATGTGCGCCACACTCCCAACTAGGCGTGTCTGTGCCTCTTTGACAAAATAAATTGCGTCAAGTTCAACGCCGCCAAATGCCGAAGTCAAACAGGGAAACTCTCTGCTAAAAATAAATTATAAAATAGCGACAAGTTGTGAGCAGCCCCAAACAAAAAACAAGGGAAAAAAAAATGTCAACGTGCCTCATAATTAATTGCAACACTCCGGCGACTGGAGACTTCGCCTTCGTTATTAGAGCGACAGCGCGTGCGAGAGCCTCAAACAAAAACTGAATGTACGAAGCTGGAGCAAGTTTTGACTGATCACATGCGGAAGGAAAGGAAGCGGAAAAAATAAACTGACTTGGGGGAGATTTTCCGCCAGCTGAGTTCCCGGTGCCATAATGTATGGTAGGTCATTAGGAGTGGTAATAATTTCATCATTTTTCACGAAACGAAACGAAAGGGTTAAAGTTGTGACACAGGGCAATGATTAATTTTAGCACCAAGATCTAATCGTAAACTAGTAAAACACTTATATATTCCAAATATTATGTCAACCACAAAAGCGTTTCTAAAGGGGCCATTGCTACAGTAGATTATGGCCCCTTTAAGAACTACTCACCCTTTGGACGGGCATCGTAAATTACGAATAAAACACAAATCACACTGAATTACAGCATATTAAACCATTCCGAGAACATCAATAAAACATAAAGAAGGAGGGCAAGAACAAGTAAAGCCCATGCGTTGGGCCCTCATCTCACGATTCTCCCTCTTAACTTTACGGCCAATGCCACATTTGCATGTTGCTTGGCAACATTGTTGCCAGACCCGAACCAAAGTGTTGACAGATTTTGGTTCTGTTGTCCAGGTCGGATCTGCGATACCCAGTAGTAAAGGGTGAAGTCACCACACTTCAGTTAACAAGGCCAAAGGATCAGTCACTTATTATATCTGCTTACTTAAGGCAAGTTAGATAAATAAGTGATTAAGTTGACACTTTCATTTAAATAAAGAAGACATTGTATTGTTTCTAATTTGTACAATTAAATACAATATGGGACAAAGTCATTGAATACCTTCAAAAACTTTAGACAAAACAATTTATTGACTAGTAAATAGCTGAAAGGTATGTAACATCAATTAATACATTTTTTATGAATACATAATTATTTGCAAATCTCCACCATGCAAATCTCAGTACCTCTTAGTCGAACCATTGCACACATAAACTATGGTTTACTTATTTTTCTCCGTCTCTTGGCTTCGAGTCTCAGTATTTTTTTTTAAACTTTCATGTGGCAACTCGTCGGATGTCACATAATTATGAGCGTGAAGCACGCGTCTGCGGCGGGCGGCTTTATTATTTAAGCCTTTATGCGTGAGCATGTGAACTATATGTAAGCCGTATATATAAATACGGGCGTATACGTGCGCTTATATATGCCTGTGTTTATGGAAAGGAATATTTGCAGGTTTTTTACGATGCGCTAACTAGGGTTGGATGGCATCCTACGGGCCACAGGCGCCTCTACGGGAAGCTTCCTGGGCCGTGACTGGTCATAAAGTCAATTAAATGTGTATAAATTTAATGAGAGCGTCAGTGGAGCTTAATGAGCCCGTAATGTGCAGTGCACGGAGACCGGTGAAAGCGGCTTGTTTCTCAGGTGCATTATGGGGATTTCGATGCAAGTTAATTGCATGCGAGTTATGAAATCGAGATTATTAACGGACACACAGGACACAGGTTAATGATGAGCTACTTTAAAGCTAAAGGAAGTCCCTGCTGAACTTTATATATAAATAATCGGTTGATATTTAACTGCAAGCAGATACCTTCCCTATTTACTTAGTACTTTCAAAGCTTTCGGTTCATATTTCTGCAATATAATAAAGCACTTTTATTTTAATTTTTCTTCTCTGTCACTCCACAGACTTTTAATAAGTTTTCAATCCACTTACACCTTATTATGTAGCATCGACAAAATCGAACAAACGAACTCGCAAAATCGGCTTACCTGAAACGAAAAATAAATCAAAAAGCTAATTAGAATGATAATGAGCAAACCAAATTAAAGTTCTTTGAATGGGGAAATGAAGGCATTAAGCTAATTAGCGGCAACAGACTCCGGGCGTAGTTTATTAGGTTACCAGTGTTTTAGGCCCACATTTAAAATACTTAAAATTCCATGAACAACTACCCCTCCTTCCATCCTATCGCCAGCTTCTTTTGTCTGGTAAATATTAGGAAATTCCTTGCATTTGCCATGAGATTCGTGGCTTCATTTTCCGCTTCAAATGTAGTTAATGCCATGAAAATTCCTTTGGTCTGCCAAAAAAAAAAGCATATACTCTTTGCACTTGGGAGCCTTGTCCATTGCCCATTGACCAGATGGCTACCATTTTGGAAGGAGAATGGGAGAACCGAGAGCCAGCCATGTCAACCAGCTTCCTGTCTAATACTCTAATATCCGTTTTACTCGTTATCCCTTTTTCTTTTTCTTTGTATTTCGTTTTCTCTTTTTTTAGCTTCGTCTTACCCACTTTGGTGTTGTTGCATTTGACATGTGTAAGTGCCTGTCAAGCGCTTCAGAATGATATTCTTGCTCCGGACCTGCACCTTCTGCTTTTGGCCTTCCCATTGTCCCTTCATTGTTGTCCTTTTTTACTGTTTCCGTTGCTGTGCACCCATAGTTGATTTTATTTACATTTCCAGAATTCGTATCCTGCCTAAATATCCCAGGACGGTTTAGAATTTGGGGCACTTATGCTAATATTTTTTACTGGGGTCAGGCAGCAACAACTAAAGGATTTTGTTTTTTTCCCCAAGGTATTTCAACGAGCAGACAAATTACAAATCCTCCCCTTTGGGCTTTTAGGCTCTTCAAATTTCGGGCTTAGTTCTAATCCTGCAGCTGTTTGGCACCTTAAAGAGATCCTTGACAGGTTTAACGCTTGAGAGTGGACACGACCAGTCAGTTTACTACAATATTTAGAATTCCTTGCCACATCAATAATGAAAATAAAGGTACACGAGCGAAAAAGTATACCTAAATTGACATTCCATAAACATTTTCCGCTTTTGAAATGTAACGAGGAAACAATTAGAGCTACTAAGCTTTCCATAGACCATCACGTACACTTCCAGATAAATGCCCAAGCAAATTAACCTTTTAAATGCATACACAAGACCCAAGACCCAAAAGTTTCAAACTCAAATTTGGCAAACTGAGCCATGTAACCTTTCAAGTTCCTGTTCGGATCTCGGCGGAGGAAACCTTTCCAATTCTAGTTAGGAACCCAGCGGAAATAACCTTTAAAGTTCAGTCTTGCTAGCTTAACCCTGGCACTTTTAATGAACTGCAGCCATGGGGGAAACGAAACCGATTGTGCGAATCTTTCACTCAAAGGAGTGTGGCCCAAACAAAAGTTTTTCATTAAAATGAAACTTTGTTGCATTACGCTCCCTAGACTTGCTTGGGGTTTCGGAGCGGCAACACTCTGGCCACACCCTGGCATGCATATGAGTTGGCAAATCCCCGGAGCAAACGAGTGTCTTTATACTGATAATTGGATTTAATTTTTGAATATACTCAGGGCTAGAGTGGACCCGGGCCAAGACAAAACCCATTAAAATTTCAGTCACCTAACACGGAGCCCACCATCATCCTGCGAGCTTCGAAGGCCTCGTGTGGCGTCTGTTTTGGCCAGCAGCCGCTTTCCTTTTTGAGCCGTAAAAATTTTGACATGTGCTTGCCACATAATAATGGGTTGACGTGGGGACGGGGACTCCCCCGAGTGTCGCATAAATATTCATTTTCTTGACTTTAACGTTGGTGAAAGGGTGACTGCTTCACGAGATTCCCTTGTTTTACACTTTCAAAAATTTGAGTCATATATTGAAATATGTGATGGATTTTTGTTATGAAATAATTTTAATAATTCTAACTCTCACAATTATAAATCACTATTAACATTTTATTGTTTTTTCTTTTAGCTTTTTATCAAGGATACATTTCACAAACTATTTCAGAAATTATGTACTAACTCTAATACTCATTAAATGGTTTTCCAGACATTACTCCATGTTGTTTCGAGTGCTAAGCCAATTCGCTCCTTGTTGGCTCCATCAAATGGGTGTTACATAATCCCCTTAGAGCTGCCAGGGGCTAATTTTTAATTTTTATGGTTCACATGCTTTTCCACCAGCCCCACGTTCAGCGAGAGCTCATAAAATGAATAATTGCCACTTTTTGGCTCCAGTAGCTCGCTGGATGCTAATAAAGCGGGACCCAAGCCAGACTGGGCCGTCCACCCCATCAAACAAATGGAGATTAATTTTATTATAATGTTTCCCGACTCTGGCGACTCTTATCCCTCCGCCCCTTTCGGCTTTCCCTTTTTGTTAGATTTTTTGTGCCGGCATTAAATTAATTTGCGGAGCTACGTTGGGCTTTGGCCAACGTAATTCTGTTTGTCCAGCTCCGGGGTCCTCGGAGTGGATGCTTGATTACGTTACAAAGGTCCTGAATATCGGGGGACCCCACACGTGGGTATGGGCTCGAGTGCCATTTTGAGTATGTGATGTGGTTTGGCTTTAAATGAGCGCTTATTGGCCTTTGATATGGTATTTGCTTGAGTGGCTTTGTGTCTGGAGTGGCTTTGTGACACGGTCGTTAAGGGCTTTCGCTGGCTAATAACTTCTCTTTATGTCAGTACTCCATGTAGCTTATTATTTGGTACTAACCATACAGTTTTTAAATATTTATTAATAAGGATAATTTACAGATTATTATATTTCATACATTTAAAAAGCCAAATATTTAATTTTTTTAATGGTTCGGTCTTGAGTGAATATTTGCCAAGCTCTATTGTCAGGACCGAACTTCGAACGTCTTAAAAGTCTGTACAAAATTCTCATTTTCGGAAAAGATCCATTAAACCCCTGCCAATCCGGCGCAAAGCATTCCCCATATATTTGTATATTGCTTATGCCCTAAAAGGACACAAATCCAGACACTCCAAAACAATCATTCGGCTGAGTCAACAAGGACGTGAAGTTGGAGCTTTGGAGCGGCATTTGAGCCGGGGAGACATATCCCTGATAGGTTGAGCGGATGTGGGAAGGCGGTCTGTTATGCATAAATCACTCTCACTTGTTTACACAAATAGGCGCAGAGTCGAGAGTCGGGTTTTCGCCGAAAATAGAAATATTCCAACCAGTCGGCCGGGCTTAACGAACTTTTCAATTTTTCCCCTGTGCTAGCTGTGTTGTGCCACTTGTTTTGCGGAGGACGGAAGACCAAAGGCGGACCCGGACGCGCCCCCGGAAACAAACACAAACCCATATATAGGAACGGACGGACCCAATTTCGCAGAGCTTGCCACCCATCCGCCCACACACATCGGCAAATATTGAAAGGGAATAATAACAACAGTTAAGCAAACAACAATGTGCCGCCCGATCAGGTCACGTTCCTGGGCTTAAGTCCGTCGGCCGAGTCCGGCTGGGGTCGGAATTCAGGGAAAAACATTTCAGGAGTTGTACAAACAATTTAAGCGATACAATGCATATTTTTTGTTTACTACGCTGGTGTGTCTGCCGCAAAATGTAAAATTAATACGCAGCCCTCTTAGTCCTCGTCGTCCCCTCATTCAATTGGCGTGCCATTAATTTTGTCGCTGCATACTTTGGGGCGCCGTGTTTACTCAGTTCATAAGCCGCTTTTTGTGACAAACTGAAAGGCTAAGTTAATAATTAACTAAACGAGGTCCCATTCCGCCCATCTCGTCAATTACTTTGATGGCCCAATAACACATTTGGCCCAATTAAATCAACACAAGACGAACGTACGCATTTAAATAAATAAACAATGAAATCAAAACAAGCGCTGCCAAAAAACAACACAGAAAAGTTTCCCCGAAAAACATAACAATATAGCGAAGGAAAGTTTTTTGTCAAAACTTTGGCAAACTCAAACTTTGTCTGCTATTAGCCGAAACAACAAACAACCAGGGGATGGAGAGCTCGAGGGCGAGGACACTGCCCACGCGTCCTGTCAAATTACCTAGGGAAATTATTTTTTAACACGCACCAGAATACAACGACGATGACAAAATTCGTGCAGAGCACTTTGGGAATACTGCAGGCAACTAGACAAAATATCCTTAAAGAAATATTTAACATTAACACCAGATGAGATGAAACTACGAATTTTAAAAGGAATGAATTAAACCTGAAACTGACAAAAATAGACAAGATCAAAAGGGAGATTTCTCATAAGGTATAATATTTAAAGAAAAACCCACTATTAATAAATGAAGGCTTTCAATAACTTCAAAATAATTTCAAATTTTATTTTAAACTAAACAACAAATATTTGTATATTAATAAGGTAAATAAATACACAATGTTGTGCGATTTTTATCCGCCTGCAACACAAATTCCATGTCCCTGTTGCTCTTATCGGAACAAATAAACCCCACTCCAAACTCTCCCCATCAGGAGTGAAACAAGTTTATTTGAAACTCCCCAACCTGACACTTTTTGGGGTGAAGTGGCAGTTGGAGTGGCGGAACCATGACTATTTGCATTGGCACCGTAAACGTACTTAATTAACCCCAAACAATTTCAAGTGCCAGTGCGGAAAATAACGAAAATATTTGCACTACAATTTACCAGAAGTCCACCTCGCCCCAAACCATTCCCCCAAACGGAGCCTGGTTCTCCAAGGGATTTAGGGATTCGTTTCGTTTGGCATCTGCGGTTAGTTAGCCAACTTATAACTTATAACTGTTGCCTGGGTACGTTTGCGTTTAGCTCGACCACAAATCAAGGCAAATGTTGGAGAATATTTTTATGACTTTTTCATAAGTTCGTCCGCACGCAAAGTAATTTTTCAATTTGGTGTCACGCTGATAGGCCTGCACGATTTCCGCTGACTTGACAAATCGTGCAGGAATGAAATGTAAACCCGTACGTACAAAAACTTTCATTCTTTCTTCTTTCTCTGCTTTCTTCGAATTCATGCCGCTTTTATTACGTGCGCGTGTTACCAAACACGGAACCGTCACAGGAGCCGAGGGACCCAGGACTCGCTGATGATGATGATGAGGAGGCACATCCGACGGCCCAAAGGGGCTTTTCGGGCCAACCTAATATGTTCGGGGGCTTGCGGCCAGCGCTTAAGTGAAATCAAAGAGAAATAAACAATGAGATGCAGTGAAACAGTGAATACTCTGAATTATGGCAATATTATTGGTGACTGAAGAGAGACTTTTTCGTTAGGAAATTCCATGTCTACAGATAATCTAAGATACATTAAATGCAATTTATTTATTGCATATTTTAAAACAAAATGTACATACAAATAGTTTTCAACATTAGGTATAATAAGTAACTAAATATTTTACACCAAATACTTATATTCTCTTCCAAAAGTTCACTATCAAATAATATCTAGCAGAGAAGAGAGAAATCACGACCAGGACGAGCTTAATGGCTGCCTCAGCCGTTAACACTGTCCATTCATCACACAGAAAAATTGAAGAAGTAAAAAGTCTGGGTGGGTGCTCAGCGAGCTGGGAGGGGGAAAACTTGAGCTCCGCCCGGAGAAAGATGAATGACTTGACAAATGCGCTGGTCATGAATCAAATATCAATTTGACAAGCGCAAACTCCTCGGGCAATTCTGCAGAGCCCGCTGGAACTCAGGTGGCCCTTTCTTTTGATTGGAGAGTAACCCCAACTTAATTCAATTTAATTGTGGCGGAACGAGTGTAGCTGACGTGGGGCTGAGATGGCTGGGATTAAACTTCAAATTCGCCGGTGGTAAGAGATTAATGAAAAACTTTATCGCTGCACTTTTCAATTTTCCTTAAGAGTGTTTATTGAGTTGGGCTGCAAGTTAGATTGGCCTTTCCGCCATAAAAGAAAAGCCAAGGACCCATCAAAACTCGACGACGTGACGTTTCATTAGCAGGCAGCCAAAAGCTGGAACAGGGAGGACGAGGAGCTCCGTCTGGGGAATTTGCATAAAGCAGGCGCAAACACACGTCACATTAATTATAAACAAGCCAGCCGCATCCGCCGGGAATTTGAGGAAAGCCCAATCTAGTTGATTAATAGTGTGCAAGTGGCAGGCAGTTCCAAATCTCTCCGTCACTCGCCTGTCCCCGCTAGATAAATGGGCAAAAAGCAAACAATTAACCCGGCACAACCGAATGGAGCGGAGCAGTGTCACCTGCGTCTCGGTGGGGCGAACGAAACATCCATCCCCATCCCGGCTTATCGGGCAGACACAACTCCACTGGATGCAGATAGTTCAACTTCCTGGCGCTGCACTTCGAACGTTCATTTTTATTGCCACTATCCACAAAAAAAAAACCAAGCAAGGAGACCCAAACGGACACCGGAACCCGAACGGATGCCAAATGCCGCAGTCCGTTTTTGCAATATGTCGCCAGTCGATAGGACCACTCGGATATATCCATGGCACCCCGGCACAGCCCGTCCCCGCCTTCGCCCCTCATTGCCATGCAAATCTATGCCAAATGCAGCGACATTTATACCAGGGAAAGCCAGCAAAAAATGTTTAATACCTTGCCCGGTTTTCCAGAACCAAAATATTCTGGCCAAAACTGATTTAAAGGCTTGTGCCTTGCACTTGCTCTAGGAGAAATAGAGGGGAATTGAGTACAGTGAGAGTAATTATATTTAAAGTGGGCAGAATTTTATCTAAACGAGAGAAAAGAGGAACATTTTAGCCCCTGACATTGATTGTTATTATTTAATATTGAATTCTAAAATCATAATTATTGTAAGAAATGGTATGGCTTAACGTAGTATTATAATTACGTTGAGTTAGAAAGACGAGAGCTTGTATCAACATTTACGAAGAGAAAACTTCTATTTGTAAATTAATATTTAAAAGAAAAACAACGCCACCTCGCACAGTGTCCAACTGAGCTGAAAAAACGAAGCGATAAACCGAGTTGAAATGCGGTTTGGTTTGGGATATTATTAGAAATTCTTGCCCTGCCAGTGTCAGTTGACTTCAGTTATGCGGAGGTGCTAGAAGTGACCCTGCTCATTACTCGTGGCGCTTCCCCCGGAGTGCAGCTGACGTTTTTTAGCGCCAACCCATTTCCTGGGTGGTTAAACTTTCGCGGTGAATGTTTGGAAAGTGCTGACGAAACCCGTATTTCTTCCCTTCTCCACCCTGAAAACTGAACCATCAATTTCTAATAATGTAATTTGGTAAACGTCATTTTGCAGGATAACAACCCCCGGGGGCGGTGTAAAAACCCTTCGCAGCCCCATTCCCATCCCCTTTCACACTTTCATCACGTACAACAGCAGATATTCGCTCTGCAGAGCGAGTCGTTAAGTGAAAAAATGTTGTTTAACGAAGGCAGTTAGGCAAATATTTGCAAGTTGCATCAGCAAATGCCAAAATGAGCACTGAGCGAGCTGGCAAACTCAAACTCAATTACTGGCCATGACACCTCACAACAATACTGGCGGCAAATTCGGTGGAGTTGAGTGTCAGGGGGATTGAGCAATCCGCACCCACATCAAATGCAAATACAAGCCAGAAACATCCGCTCCCCTCACTACGGACTGCTTTGGGATCTGCTCTTTAAGGGTGGGCACTGGTTTGCATGGGTGCAAGAAATTAAAATCTAATAACACAGCTCAGAGCATAAATATTTGTTATACTTTCCACATCAAGTTGTGAGGCATAAAATCGGAACGGAACGTTGGGCGACCTTTTCCCTTTCACCCACAACCCCGCATAGTTTACAGTTCCCAGCAGAAGATGCCAGTCCGGACTCCGGACTCAGGAGGGGAGAGTTCCCTGTACATAAAAACAAATGATTCAACACTCCATAAGCCCCGGAAGACGGGTGGGATAAGCTCGGGGTAACTGCAGCAGACATCGTTGATATGTTCGTATGATTCTGTTGGCAGGGGCAACGGCAGCGGCAATGGCAACCTGTGCAACATTTTCCTGCCTTGCCTGCCTTAGGTGAGGCTTCTGTTTTTCCGCCCGTCTGCTATGCTCAAACTCTATTTCTGCAGATTGCCCTTTGTTGTTTCGTCCCCATTATTTTGTGTTTGGTTTTTTGGTGGTTACAAACACGAGGGTTGCTTGAAAAGTCACTGCCTGCCGACTGATCAAATGATGGATTGCAGGCTGATATTAATCGCAAGATATGAGATCGGATAGGAACTCTTAATAAAAGATTTAGTTTCCCAAATGTAATTACCACGAAGTCAGATTTTTATTAAGATAAAATGTAGTAATTATAACTAAAACAAATTGTAACTTCTTAGGAAATGTTGGTAATAATTTGTACCTAAAAATTTCCTTTTATGAGTATTTTAAAATTTGTTTTTTTTTTACCTCTGTTAATCTTAATCAAAAACAACCCTCTTCTAACGCAGCATCACTTTTGAGCTTAGACTAGCAGAAATGTTCTATGAAGGGGAATTTCCAGGGCAGGTCTATTACAGGTAGAAACAACACAAGCAGGGGTTGCTTTTCCTGTTTGGGTTTCTTCCCGTCTACGTTTTTTAAATGAATTTAGTTCAATTCGATTATGACAGAAGCTTATTGGACTTTTTAAGGCGTCCCCCACTAGCCAATGAGCGTAAATTTAGCTGGGAATTTATTTCAGAAGCCTCCTCCCATTCCCAATCCATTCCTTTGGGCGTGATTGATGGGAGGGCATTTTTTCCTTGCTCTGGGAAAACTCTTTGAAATTCAATATGCAGTTTGCTTGGGTCCAGCGCTGGCCAACCTCCCCGTATCGAAGGGCAATACAAAATCAATTATGGGAATCAGCGGGCCTGTGAACACCCTGCCAAATACACACACACACACACACACACACAAGCAATGATACCATATATCATGGAGGTCCTTCGGGCTGTACGTGCGTGTAAAGCAAGTTCTAAGCCTGTGTAAAACTATAAATGGCACACAGGACTCGGCGATGTCGCCTGCGTAGGCTTAAGTGTGTTTGACTGCGGCTAATATTTATTTCCGGCAAATAAATCCTCCCCAGACCCGGGCCAGCACCCCAACCCGTGGCGGAACAAAAGGACAGGATCAGCAAAACAAAAACAGAGAAAAAACAGTAAACCAGGTTATTAATTTCTCACAAAGGGTCCCCAAATGATTCCGTATGGGAAAAGACTGGGTATACTGATTATTAGGGAGTGTCCTTTGAGAAAATGTTGCTTTTTATTTTAAAAATTGTATTCTAACCCGAATTAAAATTCACAAGCTAAGATAGCATACATATAATTTACATTTAATCTATCTTTTTTTAGTACAATAAATATATAAAATTTAATATAAATAAACCATATATCCCTTTTCCAGGGTATTTAAAGTTCGTCAATAGCTCGCGCCCTGTATAATAATTCTGCGCTGAGCATTAGTTTTATGGCATTTATGTCACAGCCCCCAAAGTAGCACAAAAACAACCCAAGGAGCCACCGAAAAAATCTTTATTGATGGCTCCCTAGTTGGGCGATATGTCGCCCGTGTGTGCTACATTTTGGGTGCACATCATAAATTTCAATGTCCCACACTCCTTCACCTTTGACTCCTCCACCTGGCAAACCTTTGGCCTGTCTTGTTGTTTGCTTGTTATAACTCTTATTACCAAGTTACGTCTGTGACCATTCATTTTGTCAGTTTTCTGAGTTGTCTCTCCTAATTAGCAACAAATCCCTTCCTGAGATTCTTGACAGCGCTGAATGATAAATATTTAATGCTATTAGTGTTTGCACAAAAAGAAAGCCACTTACCGGCAAAAACGTCATCTTCAAAATAAATCAGTTGTGCAAGAAACTCGGAGCGGCTCATGAATGTGAGCGATTGAAGTCATCTCTCTGTGCTTTTATTTTATATTTATTTATGGCAAGGAATTTTCTGTCCTCTTTACCCTTAAAAAATTATTCATTCGTATTCAATGCACTTTTCTGTTGGGTTGCCTGACTATTCTGATTATGTGATATTATTTAAATACCATATAAATAATAAAAAATATTTTTTATATATAATTTATTAGGTTTTTTTGTTTTTAAATTGTATTTTATTTTTTATATTTTTATATAATATTTTAGAGTAGTATTTGTAGAAATACCTCTTGTAGTCCCATCTACATTTACCCAAAGTGTGTCACTCAAGCCACTTTTTGCAGAGGTAACTTTATCTCTGATTCTTGAGCTCCTTTGCACTGGTTAAAAAAAGCAGACAAGAATGGAGTCTCCCCTCCCGACTTCTCCCGCATTTTGCACAGATTTATTTGCCATGTTTTTGTGCCTTTCAAATGCACAAAGCTGAGTTGGTCGAGAGAGAAAAATGAATGCAATGGAATGCATCTTGCGCCCTAAGAAATGTAAATAATTGCGTTGAGAAAAGCTGATTTTTGTTTGCCCAAGAAATGCCAAAAACAATGCAATTATTTTATATGCTCCGCATACTTGACTGCATTGACTTGTGAGCAGAAGCTGACTAAATTAATTGCATAGTTTCGAAGGCCAGGGTCTGGCTTATACATAAATGCCAGCTGTGCGAGGAGGCCAAGGGCAAAAACGAGAACTTTTTAATTAGTTGCACAAACATGGCAGTCCATGGCTTCAAGGAGAATTTAATAAATAAATTTCTCAATAAGCCAAAAATGCGCAATTTCAGTTTCCCCCAGAAACTATCCAGCAAAGCAGTTTTAAATATGCATTAAGCGCCGAAAAGTGAACTGGGCTCCCGGAGGTGGCATGCCACCGTGGAGGCCTGTACAACCCGGTTGCTGGCCAAAAATTATGGATATAATTTTTCACAGCTTCCCGGAGAGGAAAAAAGCACAGCCGGCACGAAGCCATGAGAAGTTTCCTAACTCCGCTCCACCGATTATACCATAAGCGAAAAACGGGAAAAGTTTTGCCTTTGCAACGTTGTTGCTGGTCTGATGCATTCTCTCTCAATAGGAATAGAGCTGGCAGAGTAAACAGGAACTGGAGACATTATAAATCTGTCACGATTATTGTTAAATAATGCATAGTGCTTTCCATTTTGGCTTGACAAGCGAGCGGTCAAGGGAATGCAAATAACTAGCTCAAAACTTTGTGACTTTGTAACGTACGGCAGCGGAACATTTGTATTCCCTTGCCAAAAGTATTATTTTCTCACTTTTCCTACATGATCAATATGCAAAAAATACTTTTAAATATAACTAGTTACTTTCCATGAACACCAACCATTTGCAATATGGTTAGAATTTCAAAAACATAGGTATTGGCGATATTATTTTCCGTCGGTCCATTACTTCAACTATCATTTAAAACGAGAGAAAGCCAAGAAATGCCGTCGCAATTGCCCTGTCTCTCCTCGTGGAGCCATCTCTCCTCCGACTTTTGGAGTGCTGTCTGGACGGCCCGACATGTTTTAAGCATAAGTGCAACGCATTTAGCTGTCAGGGCTGCATTTTGCAGCACAGGGCGAGGGAGTGCGGGGGGGGCAGTAGTCCTGGCTGACTGCCTTTAATGTCCCGCATGCGCCCACTAAGTGACGTCAACGGAGCCTCCGTCCATGTAAATAAAATGGATCCAAGAAGCGACGGCCTGCAGCGGAGGACACTCCCAGTCCCAGTGGCACATAGAGCGGAAAATTGAAAACTTTAAGTGCGCCCGGAAAAATATGAAATGTGCATTTAAGCAGGACTCCGCAGTCCGAGAAAATGGCCGGAAAATGGAAGAAAGAGGAAGTCGTTGTCCTTGTCCAGCCTGTCGCCATCATATGTGCAGCAGCTCCAGCATTAATAACGCGGACGTCCATTAAAATGGATCTCTGCGACCAGATGGCCGGACGACTGGCAATAAAATTATTGCAGAAAAATTAAAATTACCATTTCTCTTCGCCAATATAATTATGAATGAAAAAATACTTTCTCTATAAATTGCAGCTTAATCTGCACCTCGTTTATGGGGGAATTTGCGCGGGGACACGAAGGTGGAAGGTTCTACAATATTGACAGTGTCACTAGCTTATCGACGATATCCCTGCGTGCATAATTATTACTGAATTAAGGAATTTGGAAGTAAAATATTCTTTTGGAAGCTTTTTGGAAAATTATTTATTATTTCATATCTTTAAATCCTATGCCTATGTAATGCCTTTGCCAATATTTAATGCACAGATGTCATCGCTAAGTCAGCACAACTGTCCATATTGTTAAATTTTTAATATAGAACTGAACGCAATTCGCTAATGGATGTGTGGAAGTATCAATTCTGTGTGAAATAAAACTATTGTACGTCATTTGATTGTGTTTACTTTGTTATTGCTATATATGGTAATGTTAAACCATATTGCTTTTCTGTTTCTGCAGAATAATTAAGCATTATAATTAACCTTAAAGGGTCTGTTAATAAATTACACTCCACTTCATGGGTCTGCAAATGGCACAGGCAATTTTTTCCGCCAAAAAATGAGTAAAAATCTCATTCGTAATTTTCGCATTTTCGCACATATGGCCACGACACTTTCCCTTCATTTGTTGTGCTGTGGGCCCAACATAATTATAAAATGCATTGAACATTTATTGTCGGTCATAAATCAAAAAGTTATCGAAATGAAATCCCAACCCCTCAGTACAGAACATCTGATAATCACCAAGGGAATGCAAGAACAGCAGCAGCAGCGGCGACACTTTTTACAACTTATTGGACTAATCAGAGGCATCCGGGGAGTGGCAGGTTGTGTGTGGGTCCACAAAGTAGCCGCACAACACGCGACTGGCACAAGTTCACCCCCATAAGGGGTGCCCCTTTAAAAACCACCCCCCGGAGAGGAGAGGGGCAGAAGTGGTTCGGGTGCAGTAGCATCCTCTCTCAGCGATGCCTGACAGTTGACAGCTTAGCGCCTCGCGACAAGTTCCCGGGAAAAGACCAGGAAAACCAAGGGACAACGGGGAGTGTGCAGTACAGAGCGAGGCTCTGGTGTGTTTGGAAGGCGAAATTGCATGCCTCTGTGCTGTTTGCAATTTGCAATTGAGACTTTTCGCTCAAGGTTTCGGGGGTAAATGAACAGGGGAAGGCGAAAGTTTCGGGAATGAGTGGTGGTCGTACCCGGGCATAGACCTAGGCCAAAAACTGCCGGCCACTCCCAGCGGGAGGAAGGACCACAATTTATGGTTATGCAAGCGCCAGTCGCCGTTTGCATAAATTCCAAAAATGTTTTTGTTTGCTTTGACTTTGATGGAAAGTTCGGGACGTTGCAATCGGAGCTACCATGCAGCTGGACTTAAAATTCGTACAAGTGACAAAATCCATGGGGTGGAATAAGTGAAGTGGAAAAATGTTTCGCTTAATTGAGGCTGCTAAATTGTAGAGACAATTACAGAAGTTAAGTTTTTAAATTACAGCTATTTGTGTTTTGTACAAAATATATTACAACTTAAGAGGCTTTTTAAAGTGTGCCTACAAAGGTTTTAGTTATAAGAAATCATATTCTCTCTTTTAAGTTAACTATTTTTCTGCAGGTTCCGTTTTTAATATATTTTTTGAACTATCTTTTATGAAAATAATTTCCCATTTAGAACTACTTCTAGCCCGGATATGACAGCATTTACCTTTGAGCCGCCCACCCGCCTGAAGCCCCCCGCGTATATCAATTTACATCCCATTTACTGCAGGACTCTCCCAACATCCCTGCTTTCCTGCCTTAGGGGGAGCCTTCATTTCCAGTTTGCCCGGCCATCTATCCATCCAACCACCACTGCCCGTCCACAAGGATATGAAAAGCAATGCACTTGACACTTTGCAAGCCACTCGAATGAGCCAAAAAGTGTGCTTCACTTGATGCCCTGCCGTCGTTTCATTAGATGGCCTGGACAGCAAAAAATTGCCCGAAGAGGAAATGCGATGGCAAGGCGCTCGGTTCTACCAACTCTACACTCCGTGCTGTGCTGTTGCCTTTTGCCTTTTTGGAAGCTTGCCTCAAAGCAAAAATTTACAGCGCGCATTTCAATTTGGAAATGATAGAAAATGCCTGTGGCAAGGAGCGCTGGAAGGGGGAATAGCTTACTATATGTGGCTCCATGGGGGATGTACCGCATGCTGTACATTCCCATCACACTTCGGAGAACTCAACACCATGGCAACAGTTTTAATTCAATTCCATTAAAAGTCGCTAAGATGCAAGCACAGCTGGTGTGCGGGTGTGGGTGTGGGTGCGGCTGCCGCAGTTGTTTTCCAGCTCTCCCGCTTTTCCTTCAACCTGTTCTGTTCTGTTCTGTTCTGTTCTGTTCTGTTCCTCACTTGCCAAGACAATCAAACTAATGTTCGGCGGTGGAAAAACTAATGAAGCGAGCAGCGAATACGCGACGATTGATTGCTCCCCAGAGGCAGCAAGAAACAGCGGCGAGAGCCAGGACACAGGCAAAGGGAAATGGCAATCCAGCGGAACCAAAGAGAGACCTCGGAAAACCCTCAACCCCCAAGGATGCCAGGAAATCGTTCGAATGCACTGGCACTGCCTCGAACTGCATTTTCGTGGGTGTTTTTTGATAATTTACTATACACCGAACGAATCGGCCGAGGGGTTGACATTTGTTCGCTGCCATTGCGGGTGGTTTTGGGCCCGGGGTTAAGGAATGAGCCAACACCTCCCCTGGGGTGTTCCAAGATGCATAATAAGACTTGTTAAGTTGCGCGCTCGTTAAGATAAGTGAGCCGGCAAATGGCGACAAGTACGACACCGGAAAGAGCCCGGCTTACGATATGGGAAATGGTACATATAGATAAGCTGATGCGGACTGCTGTGGGTTGTTTCCAAAGTATAACGATGGGATTTGCATCAGGATATGAGGATTTGCTGAATGTATAAATGTTACTTTTAATACCCTGGGAATAGGAAGCCCTAAAAGTTATACTCAAATCATTTTAAGTACGCTACATCATTTTCTGCATCAATAAGTTCGTATCATTAATCTATATAATAATATTTTATATATAGTAAGTCAGACCCCGCAACTCACCTCCAAATATCCCTGGACACTGTCACACTGCTGCAGCACCAATATGGCCGGATTGGCCCTCAGTTCATCAGGCGAGCAAGGCGACAGGAAGCCACTGTCCGCATCACTGTGCGTGGACAGGGGTCGTGGTTTCCGTATCTTGTACTGGACGTGTCGACTGGGCACCGGACCCGGATTGAACAGCACGTAATTGGACTCGGTGGGCACGGTGTGCGATCGCTGATCCTGCCGCTGCTCCTGCAGCAGTTGTTGCAGGTGCAACATGTGATCCGTGCTGACCAGCTCGGAGATAGCCCGCTGCTGCTCCAAGGTACCCTTCTGGCCGGTCTTTTTGCCACTGCGGAACGGTGATAAATTGAGAAAGGTCAGCTTCTTCTTCGACAACTGCAGGGTGGGGTTCGCAATGGAGCAACTTCCTGCGGAGCTGGCCGAGTTGGTGGATGTGGAAGACTCCACCAGGGCGGTAGAAGTGGTCTCCGTGTCCTTGGACTCTTGGCTATTCGACATGCTGGCCGGGTTTTCCAATTCGCCAAAGAGAGTCTCCAAATTTTGCTGCTCCAGCTTAGCATTCACCAGCTGCTCGTTGGTGTAAGGGTTGGGAATTCCAATGTCCATGGAGAAGTCTCCTGGGTCTATGACGAAGTAGTTGTGGTGGTCAAAGCTGGACAGAATCTTGGTGCTGCCTGCAATCGCCTCGGACTCGGCCTCTGGCAGAGCCGAAGTCTCTATAATAATGGTTTCCTCCAGCTCCAGTTCCTCGTTGTCGTATATAACTTCCGGCACCGTTTCGTCCTCATCCTCGCAGACCAAATGCTGCCTCGAGCTGAACAATGGATCTCTCAGGCCATGGCCATTAGAACTGGGATACCTCATGGCCTTTTCGTTGATAAAGTCCACCGGATCGAACAGGCAGTAGTTCTCCATGTGCGAGGTGGCGGCCTTGCGCTGGCGCACTGGCAGATTCTTCAGCTTCTCCGAGTAGTCAGCCGCATCCTCGTTATTGTTTCCCGACTCCGGGGCCGGAGGCGGTGGTGATATTTCCTGGCTGGCGGCCCTGTCATCCTGCTGTTGCAGGGACTTCTGAGAGCCGCGATGCAAGGTGGCAAAGAGCCCGCGAGCAATGCAGTTCTTGAGCTCACTGACGCGCCCCTTGTAGGGACTCGACTGGGCGCTGTTGCTCAGAGTCGAGGCTTCGTCGATGCCGAGCTGCTTGCCCAGCTCCTTGCGCTCCTTCTTGCTGAGGACGACTTTGCCGCGACTCGGCGAGTTGGGGGCCGAGTGGAGCAGCCGCGAGGGCATTTGCGACAGAGGCGGCGGAGTGGGCGGTGGTGGATCCCTGTAGGGCGGCGGTCCGACCAGGCTGGTGGCATAGCTGACTGGCAGATCGGGAAAGGTAAGGGGGGGTCCCACTGCTGCGCACTCGGCGGGCAGGAACTCCAGCTCCATGTAGTTGGGATGCGACAGCATCTTCGCCTGGTGGTTGTCAGTCTGGGCGAGCAGTATCCTCTGGCCCTTAGCCTGCTCCTTGGGCCTGGCGCCCAGTTGGTTCTCCTCGTTGGCATTGCGATCGGGCTTGGCAGAGGGACCCGGACGCAGCTTACCCGGCTGACTGGACATTTCTAGGATTCCATCGCTCTGCACCACGAGTTCTTCACTTTTCACTTCGTTTTTAGTGTGAAAACATTTTTCCACGCTTTGGCAAAATTAATGGTTTCATAAATCTTCATCTTTATGGAAGGCAAAAGGGCTTAATGGGTTTTCTAGCCCCACAAAAGGGACTCTCTCACTCTCTCTGTGTACATTTGTGTTGTAATTGGATTTTTGAGCTGATGCATGTCAAAGTTAAATTAAAACTGACCCACCGGTCAAAAAAAAAAAAAAGAAAACAAAGCATCCCTTTTCATGCTGTTTGCCTCCTTTTTTTTCTGTTTTGGCGGGCAAAATCATGGTCATGGTTACGTCGTGGTTTTGTCTGTTTTTGAAGAGCTTCTGGCCAAAACAATGGTAGAGGTTTTTTAAATTTGTCTACAAAAGCAATTAACAGACGAGTAACCACTTCAAGAGTTATGAAAAAAAAGTGAACAACAATCCGTGTTAAGGGTACAATTCACTTTCAAATTGTGACTGAATATAATTTTAATAAAATCACAGAAGAAATAAATTTAACGAATAATTTACAGAAAAAAAAATGCAATACTGCCATAAATGGTATTTAAACCATATCAAATCACACAAATTTAAACTTCAACATATTTGTATTTTTGTATTTTAACAAACAAAAGCTTCGGCTTTCGTTTTTTGTATGGAAAAACTCGAATGAAAATATGTTTTTATTGCCATGCTGAATGGAAACCCAATACAAAAATGTATAGCAAGTGTTCACTAGAATTTCCCATTCGAACAAAATATTCTGTTACCTCCAGAATTTCACAAGAAATGACAGGGATATCAATAACAAATTGCCAGCAAATGGATTCACAAATTAACAAAATGAAAAGTGAAGTAAAGAAGAGAATTTTTCAGCACTCAATCATCCAAAGAAAAATACAAAAAAAAAACAAAGCACTATATAAACCCAAATGCGATTAGGTCAGCGTTCTATCCCCCAGAAGTCCACTAAAACTTTAATTTCTATTTTTTTGCCATCTCACAGAACTACGCCTCGTCATAGCCAAACACAATGGAACATTTTGTAGGCCACTCCGAACAAAAAACATAAGGGGCAAACCGAAATGGAAAAAGTTTTATTGGCAACAAATTGAAAACGGCCTGGACTGCCTGTGTGAGCAGTGAGCCAACAAGTTGCATAATTGTTGGCGCATGATAAAATTAAACGCCATGAAATGAGCGGCTCCTCCAGCAGCTCTCTCTTTTCGGAGGACGCTCCTCCACTTCTTCGCCTGGCACCGGTTGCAGGTGGCAGTGAAAGAAGTTACTCCAGTTAAGTGGAGTTTTCCGCCGGTGTCTGTGCTCCGCTCCATAAAGTATACATAAAGTAATTTGCAATTAAAATGTTAATTTTTAATTGAATTGCAGATGGCAGTAGGCAATGGGAGCCTCGAATACTGAATCAAGTTAATTAATGGGGAATGCAGAAAAAGACAGTGCCGCCCCCGGCTTAATTAATCCAGATTAGAGATGGAAGCGTGAGTGTGACAGTCAGGCTATCGATAACATTTACAATTGGAAACCAGGATGTGTAATTTCACATAAGATCAGATAAAAAGACCCACAATAAATTACTAAATGATATTAATAATAAGAAACTACAGAAAAAGAAACAACATCTTATAAGTAAACTAAGCATTAAAAGAATACCGAAGATTATTTGATACTTTTCAAATAAAATTTTCATGGATTTATCCCATCTCTAAGCGAGACTCACTTTTTCTGCATCACCGAGTTTTTAGCACTCTCAGTTTCTATGACTACTTATTCACACAAAAAAAGGACAAGTAAGCGAAAGACACCTACACAAGAGAACCAGTCTTAAAGTTCAGCATTTTTGGTTTGAGGTCGAAGCAACTTGCACTTCATCTGGTCGCCCAGCTCACCAGCTCTTGCTGCCAGCAGTCAAAGTTGACAAAATACTTGTCAAGATTTGTGCATTGAGTCCTGGGGCCCACTCTCTCCCAGCCATCAGTCGCCAACTTGTAATTGCAGCTTGCCTGCTGTGGTCTCCTCCACTTCTGTTCGGAGGAACGAAAAAAATCAGAGCTCCACTCTCCCCAGGGACGCCCGACGTTTTGCTGGCGGCCATGAAGCCGCAAACTTTACGAGTTGATAGCTGAAATGAAGTGGGGCATGCATTGCGGCGCTTTTAGCCCACAACCCACTTCATGACATCATTTTATTTGCACTCAATCTCAGCTCCCTTCGTGGCGCTTTCAGAGCCCGACGCGCTGTGCAAACTTCCCAGCCAAGTTAGAAATGCTTTTGATTTGCTGATAAGTTGACCACCTCCTGCTCCGCGAACGTTTTCCGCCTTCTTTTCGCACAAAACCCACTTAGAAAGTGCACGCTTTCCTTTAATTTTTTCCTTTCCTGTGCCAAAAAGCCCAACCAAACCTAAAATGGTATTCAAACAAAAAATGCAGAAATTTATACCGAGAAAAGGAGGCGACTAAGGAGACTTTTGGATGCCCTAAAATTTCGATTATAAAAAAATGTGAAACACAAATTACTTGAACTTAAATCTTAAATAATGTTTAGTATGAAATAATTTTTAATCGGTTTATTTATACAAAAGATAATCATAAAACCAGATAGATCAGGTTACTGCACTGAGAAAACGAATCATGCGGATATGCCTAGATTGACTCGTCTGCTGATGCTAGTTAAAAGTCTGTTTATTTGTTATGCAGTCAAAGTATAAACTCGGCAAGGGTATCAAGGATATTTAATCAAAAACAAATATAATCAGTCTCCTCCCGAATCCCCTTGTACTTATAGTCTAGAATAAAGTAGCAAAGTGTGTACCAAAAAAAATTGTGGAAAAAAGGATGAGCGAATACAATGCTTATGACAGTTTGAAGCACTTCTAAAGTCTTTTGAGTTATGCCGCAAGTTGGGGGCGGGAGGCGTGGCAAAGCCGCACAGAACTAACATCTAACTGCTTGCCTAGAGAAGGGAAGACAAAAAAGGAAAGAATAAAGTAAAATCTATGTGCAATTCAATTAAAGCGCAATTTGCAAGCAGTCATCGTATTTTTGTTACTTAACGATCCAGCTGGGGGGCGGTTAGTCGGTAATAAGGGGGCGGGGCGGGGAGGGGCGGACCATACAATTTAATAAGAGCCATCGAGTGGGGAATACGGAAATCGCTCGAGGAAATTGTGTGTTTCAAGCAAAAGCTTACATAATAAACTCATACAAGAGATTGCTGCATACTTCGGGGAGCCGCTCGAAGCGCGAAGCTGGGGAAAACGCAGAGATGGCGGCATAAATACCCATATTTGCAATTCGAAGAAGCGGAAGTAGGTAAAAAGCAGGGGACTCGGGACTGGAGACAGGCGCATATCCCCAGGCGGACAACGGCGAACAGGCAGGAAATGCGAAAAAGCAGCGGGGACGACGTCGAGTGTTATTAAAAAAGAAAGCAAAGCAACCTTAAAACAGCACCCGACCGCCGCCGCCCCTCGTTTCCAGCAACAAAGTCATAAAATTTATTAAATACCCAAAAGTATGACAGCAATAGACAATTTATGGCAGGGGAAGGCAAAGGAAAACGTATAAAATTAAAAACTAACAGGGAAAATGAAAACGAGAATTTTTCTGGCTTGGTAAGCCCAAAATTGGTTTCTACGCTACAAAAAAAAATGTGTAAACATTGACGGAATTTTAATGAAGGGAGACCGAGCATGAAATATAAATATTTATCAAGAGCACATTAATAAGCTTCAGCGGGAGTCGAAATTATCTGGAAAATGTATTCATATTTTCGCAAGCGAGCTTGGTTGCCGTCAAGGTACTCGGTGAGATACTCTATTGGGGACTCTTTACTAATCAATTCTTTAAAAACAAACAACAACTATTTTGATATTAAATCCAATCATTATTTACTTATTTTAAATTGAACACATAAATTCAACAAGTAATTTTAAAAGTCCATACTCTATACGTATAAATAGGGTTTGCATATTTTTATAACAAAATATACCAATAAAAATGTAAATTAATTTTTCTTTTGTATTGAAATCTTAGAAAAACTCCATGATATTTCCAGTTTCTGCTTAAGCTTCTTATTTTTTTTAGAGTCTCTCCTTCGCTGTAAGAATCTAAACATCGTTGCATATTCATAAGCGCGACCGTCACAAGCCACAGTAATTTTAAGTAACTTCACCTCGACAATTTTCCAAGCCATTGTCGGTCGACCTGGACACCAAAGCATATTTTCAACTTCATAAATTGAGCAAATAAACTGGAGATAGGGGCAGAGTCCCTGGCGACGGATGTGCAGCCATATGGTCACGCATCAAGCTCATAAATTAGCACCAGACGGACGCAACGGCAACGGGACTATTCAATTTTAGGGCGGCAAGAGGGACATTTGTAAGGATTTGCCAGGTGCACGAAAGCCATTAACATAAATGGCTCGAAAGCTTCTAACAAGGATAACAACAAGCGAAGGCGCGCGGACGGGGCAAGGTGCCCCGGGTTTTTAATTACGTAAGCGGATAAGACAATTCCAACTTATTACGTGTCTTCACTAATCCGCTAAGGACAAAAAATGGCGCACAATCAATTCTCGGCGCTTCACACAGTGCAAGGAAAACAATTTTCTCCGCTGCTTGTTTCGCTTGACGCAATTTTCCACTACATAGGATTAAAATGTGATATGTTCGCAATTGTTTACACACAGTTGAAAGTAGGTGGGGCGGGGGCGGAGGCGGCGGGTAAACGGGAGCAGACAGTTGGGACATGTGTTTGTTTACGAACTTTTGGCAGCTTTGTTCTGGGGGCGCCTGTTCGTTTCATTGGAGTGGGTCTTAATTTCCGCTTCGCAAGCATTTCTTTTTCACACACAGCTTCTTTTCCTTACTTTTTTTTCTTGTTGTTGTCCTATTCCCTTTCCTTTTTTCGGCAACAATTTTGTTTATTTTGGATTTGTTTGCCCTTTTTTCCTTTACATGCTTGAGAACTTCCGGCTACGCCGGAAGTGAGAGAAATTCGGTATCAGACACAACTCATGTCGGACTGTATGAGTGTGCGTGCGGTGAATGTGTGTGATGGGGGGAGTAGGCTTTAACAGTTATTAGCGGGAAATGCAATCGAACTTTCATTTCATTTTCTTTTATTAAAGTTTGAAATTCTTTAATGATCCGCTAAGTTGAAACAGCAAAAAGAAGACTTACATCTACCTCTTCTTCATACATTTAGTATCAAAACAATTTCTTCATTTGTATCAAAATTACAAGAGACACTTACATATATGCCTTTGCCAACTACTGATTCTACCCTATCCCAGGAGTCCCTTTAAAGAAAATTCTTAGGATGATAGCATATTGCTGGTATAAAGCTGGTTTTTTCGCTACCTAACACGTCCATGAAAGTTTGGCTACGCCAAAATTAGATAAACACGTCTTATTCTTTGTGTACACTTCCACTTGCGGAAGCCTCACAACATTTGCCGCATAATAAGTAAGGCAAACACACAAGGATAGAATGAAAACGGCGAAATAAAAACCTGAGAATGTGAAGCGAAGCGGTTGGTACATATTTTGGGAAAGGAAATGAATATTATTGCAGGCAAATCAAGAAATCTTTAGGAATCATAATGACTTCAATCGTAACAGGAACTCCCTTACATGAGTACCTAGTAATATACAAATTCTTGATCAACATAACCAGTCTAGTAGAATTATTCAAGTGTTTTAAAATATATGTAAAGACATGTAAATTTGCATTTGAGTATTTTATATTGAGGTGAACACAGGCCAGGCAGAGAAGCATCTCTCGTGTTCCTTTTTTGTTTGTTTAATTGTATACTTTTAAAAAATATTTCAAAATATCCAACAGAATGTACGAAACAGAAACAAGCTAAATAAAATACACACTAATACTACATTTTGCACTCCCCACGAAACCAAATATATTAAATAAACAGTCATAAAAGGTGTTTTCAAAGATGTAAAGTAATCCTTCCCAATACCATACAAATTTATATTCTTTGCGCCTATATCCTTTGATACAACATGGCTACACGCCCACTGATATCCTCATTATGGCACATCATCCAATCTAATTTAAAGCATGACGATGGTATCTCTTGTTTTTGATACAATTTCATTTCAGCGTACAAGAGATTTTCTGCGGCTGAGTTTTATTACGCACACAAGCGCAATAATTCGGCGAGGGCACGCACCAAATGGGTGAGGAGACTTCCTTAAAGCGGAACATTCCCGCTCCGGGGCCTAAGCCAGCAAGACAACATTACATTTTATTATCTATTATATTGTGGCGCCTAAAATGGCACTACATTAGCTCAAAAATCCAAGCACACATGACAGAGAAAGAGAGAAGGGGGGAGTCCTGACATTAAGATAAACATTAAAACAGGAAACGGATGCAAAGATAAAACAGCAAGCCGGCATTTCAAGAGCACCTTCTTGCTTGCGTAGAAATTATGCCTCAACAAAATTTAATTGAAAATACACATTAAGTTCTCTTCCTCAATATTGAAGAGTGTTTAAAGGAATCTAAATCCTTCTAGAATTTAAATTTCTTAAAAAAAATTGTTTAATTATCCCATACATTTAGAATTATAATTAGAGTCAGTCCTGCAAAAATATTGTGTAGTCCTGTTGCGGCGGTTATGATTATTTGGACTCGCTTATCCTTTGCGAATGTTTTTCTATCGTTTATGTTTTGTTCGCGATTCCTTTTCGAGGGAAGGAATTCAATGGGGTGGGAAGGCTTATTTCCTATTCATAAAGTGCCGTCTTTGTCGCGAGCTTCGTGTGTCGTTTGCATATCAAATCAGTTGGCCATTTCACATATATTTTTAATTCGTCACTTTTTGCCGGTCACTGGCGGAATGGGAAAGGAGCAACGTGCCTTATCCAGAGTTGGTAAGAATTGCGGTGTTTTTTGCTTGACCAGGACCCGGAATCACACGCGCTATCACTCACGAAACGAAGCAAAAAATAACGCCAAAAGGACGAGAACGACGGCGTGCGACAAGCGGTGAAGGCGAAGCGTGCGCCACCGCAGACCAACAAGCACTGACACGGCTTCAAAGGACCAAAGCTAAAAACGCAGAGCATGAGGGAAATTTCGCAAGGACATTTCTCGCTCACTGGAAGCGCCGCCTTTAAACCTCCCCCGCAGACTGCATTTGACCTTAGCCTTCGAAAATATCCTTCTCCATGCCGGCTTTGGTTCAATGCACCACGAGTAAAGGACGAACATTAATGAATTCTCCCCTCACAGGGATATTTTCTCCTTCCTGCGGATTGTTGGGCTTTGTGCCAGGTCCTTGCTCTGCTTACGAGGAATGCCACAGGTTTAACAGGTTGAATTGTGACGTCACAAACGATAAGGGGAAGCAATCACAAAGGATATTAGGGAGGGGCTAGGGAAATATTGTATATCGCGGTGGGGGATTATTTTATTAATTCTTAAAGCAGGTAAAACTCATGAACGATTTTGTTAAATATATTTTTAGGTTGAATTTCTGAAGTGTTCTAGTTTTTACTTATGTTAACGGTTTAACCTATACTAAAATACGTAAGCAAAAGTAATTTTGGTTTTCATTTAATTAACCTAATGAACAACAATTGTTTAAAAAAGCAGGATACATAAGTGAAAGTACAAGGACCCGGAAATTGTTAGATATTTTATGAAATTTTTGATAGAAAAATTCTATTGTTTGTTTGCTTCTTGTTGAAAATGATTCTAATGGAGCAATCCTTCGCCATTTTCTACCATATTTTTCCTACCGCTTGTTCATCATGTGATAACTCCCCAATGCGACTATAAAACAATGGAGCTCCAATTTTCATAGCGCAGACCCACACATTCATGAAAGCAAAATAAAACCCAAGTGGCATAGAAAATGGCTAAAGCCGTCTGGGGAATTTTTGGGGCAATAACTATAAAATGTCCGTCGAGTCGCGGCGCGTCGTGTCGTGTCGCGTGTATGCAGTCAACCAGGACGCAACCAGGCCAACACAAACAAAAAAGGGTCCTTCGTCGTCGCAGTCAATGGGTAAAGGATTAAAAACAAGGCAACTGCGACAACAAAATACTATCTCAATAGAAAAATCTCAGGCACAAGGGCCACACAAAAGCAAAGTTACAAAAAATGGGAGAAAACGAATTAAGGACAGACTTTGATAAAACAAAGTGAAAATTTATGCAAAACGCCGATAGAAAGCCTCGCAAAGAAGAGAATCTCACAAAAAAAGAGGATAGCGTGGAACATTGAAAGAAATTGAAAATTATCGTTATTTAAAACAGGAACGAAACTCAGATTGAAGAAGACCTATTTCACAGTAAATATCTCCAAGTTAAAAAAGAGCCTGTGGATCGACTTATAAATATAAGAAATTAAAATAGAACAAACAGCTATAGTTTATTATTCACATTTTTCATGAAACTGAAACTGGTTAACACGATTCTTAGAATATTTTCTCGGTTACTATACATTTTGCGATTTGTTTAAAGAGGAACATTTTGCTTTATAATTATAAAGAATTCATTTAGCATTGCATACTCAAGTGGGTTCAATAAGTAATTCGTTTGAGGTAAACTAGATGGAATTTTTCGAGATCTAGATGAACAAAAAACCCAATATGTAGTTGGATGAAGAAGACTCATCCTCGTCCTTTTCAAGATTGTTCAAAACAGGTGGAGGGCAGTAATTATCCTACATTACATGTGACAATTCCACTCACAAAGACCATGATATCGTAATTGAACAAAAATTCAAACTTTTAAAATATTATCCTAAAAGAAGAGTTGACAACCCCTAAGAGCCAAGACCGAAAAAGGCTTCCTACCTAAACTAAAATCGCTCGTTGGACATTTCGGACTTATTCCCATTAAAATCCTTTCAATTTTAATACCAGTTTCTGAAAAACCCAGTATACAATTTTTCTACATCACAATGTTGAACATTTGTAAGAATTTAGGAGTAAAAAATTATGTTAAAATCCCAATAGTATATTAGTAAATTAACCCTCTTTTAAGGCTTCGAAAGAATTACCTTAAGTACGCATGGTATGACAGACCAATTAAGATTTTATTCATCTCGTCTGCAACCTACTCTTTAGCTGCCATTTAAAATTGAAAGGCTTTAAATAAAGTATTTTTACTTCCGCTTTCTCACTATTTTATCTCAGACCCACACCAGCAGTTCAATTCCCGCCACACCTAATTTCGGAATGTTTGGCATTGAATAGCAGATACACCAACCCAGTATTATAGGTATAAATAATAAATTCCCTTCTTGACACAAAATAGGATTTTACATGATAAATTTCCCTGGGCTTCTCCTATCAGCTGAAGGTGCTAGTCCATGCTAAGGGATAAAGGATAAGGGAAATATATATATTTTTTTAAATAAAACTGAAGCTTTCTTTATATTTGTTTTAATGTTGGAAACGCTTATGTCAGACTCCCTAAACTTAAAAATTAGAAGAATTATATTCAAGTTTTTTTTTAAATAATTCAACTTGCAAGAATATTCGGAAAGTGTACCGAAAGCAGAAATGAAATGCGCCAGCAACATTCAAATTGGTAATGCCAACATAGAACACATTCACGTCATGCATTACCAGAAATGATATTCGTACTCTATTATCAGCGGTCAAAATTCAAGTTTTTCCTTTTCCTCTGTATTTAAAGTCTTTTTTAACGGCGAAAATTAAATTAATTTAATCAAATTAAAACGACATTTTTCAATTAAAAAATTGATGTGTAAAATTAAATTAAAATATGTTGACAACCAACAAAGTAATATTTTTTTTCCACAAATTTTAAAATCGCTTTCCTAAGAGCTTTTGTCGTTGCTACTTTTTTTTACAATGCTTAACATATTTTTTTAGATTTTAAATAAAAATTTAATAACTATGTATAAATTGAGTTCACAATGTTTCGAAATAAAATGTAGTTTGTATAAAAATAAATAAATAATTATCATAAAAAAGTATAAAAATCAATTAAGAAACCGACACTTTGTTATCAAGACTTGACACAGAAGGGGTAGAAGTTGGTATTATATAACGCAGTCTCTTATAATGTACCCAACCTTGGGGGATGATACCTAAACAGAAATTGGGCTACAAACTGACACTATTCCTATCATACTTATTGTTTGAAGCCTGAAAACATAAGATAAAGTAAGGCTTAAGGTAGAAATTGCCTTTCGCATCTCTTTCGAAAGACCCCATTTGTCCCGCTTTGTCCCGCTTTGTCAAAAAATTGTAGTTAACCGCAAACTTAAAGTGGATTATAAGTATACCTTCTCAGATTTTCCAATTTTATTTTCTTCTGAACCATTTTCTTTAAATTCAAATTGAATAATATTATCTTCTTTGCCCTTTCCCAGGGCGAGCCTTACAATAAAAAATCTTCATCAATGCGGGATTTCTCTTTGCATAAATATCGCATAAATTGAGAGGACCGAAAAAAAGGCAAGAAATCCAAATCCAAATCAGTGCTACATGCCTGGCATTGACAAAAAGTAGGCTAAGCGTAAAAAATGAAATATGTTCGGGGGTCAGGGGTCACTTCGGAATCACATTTGCCTAGTTTATAAAAGGCGCCCAGTCTCTGGAGTTTGACCAACGTTCCGCTTCGGGAATTTGCGGCTTGCTACCTTTTTGAGGGTCTAAATTAGCCTGCGAAATAAATGCCACCAAAGGCTGGGCCGAAGTTTCTCCAAAGGCAAAGGAGAAACTAACAAGCAGTAAATTTATATTGAAGTTAAAGGATTCCGTTTCCGTTTCCGTTTCCTCCTGTCTCATTTGAACTATAAAAAGGGAAAAATCTAGCCAAAGGAAAAACTTTCCAGTCACATAAACATAAATTGCGGCAGTAATTTTCGGTCAGGAACGTTTGGGGAATTCTCCGCCAGAAATTGGTGTGCTCTTGATGGTTATACGACTCAGCCAAAGTGTTGTTGTTGCTGGAGTAGGCTAAATGGGAATTAACATTAAGTTTAATTTGTCTAATGCCCCTTGAACCCTTTCGTGTGTAACTCGGGAGGGAGATGCTTGATCCGAACGACACAAATTAATGGCTCAAGCCATTTGTGTGCGCTTCTAAACAGGCTTAGGCAAACTAAAGTGTTTATCATAGTTATTTGGTCGTTAAATTCTAATGACTCATCAAGATCTGGGAGCCATAGTTCCGACCATAAACACATTTTAATGCCTGGCTCGAGATAGCATCTCAGAGTCACTCCCTTAACAAGAGTTAAAAAGTTTTAATTTATTATTAATTGGCCCTCTCGGGCATCCAAAAATTGCCGTAGCGGACGGTTTTTCACGTCCTCATGGCGGGGTATTGGTTAAAGTTTTCAACTAGCAATAATCGCACCTCAGTAGGACTTCATTGGTTACGATATTGCCGCTGCGCAAAGATAACCTTCAACCCCGAATCAGGCGCTAGACCAGTCAGTCGCGGCTAGAATCAGTTGAGAATTATACAGAAGATAATTGCATAAGTAAGTAAACGAAACGTTGCATACTTTTTAACTACTTGCTACCTGGAAATGAGATTCTACCTTTCAAGGGGTTTGTTGTCTTACAAAGAAAGGACATGGAGGCAATACAAAAAGGATATCAAATATAATTAAATGGAATAGAAAACTTCATTTCGAAAAGGGAATGTCGTAATTAAATTTAAAATATTTGCTCTAATATCTATTGCAAATGAAGTGAGATATTTTAAAGTCGGCGCAAAATCGGTCAAGTTTAATATACATATATAAATTGGACAAAAATGTATTTACATTAACCATCTAATAAAATAATTATTATATTTTTGACAACGCATTAACACTGTATTCAGTTTTTTTAAATTCAACCATTAATTTTTGTCATCCTATTGGCAGCAAAATAAATATAAAATTCATAGGCAGGAGTAAAGCGAAATCAGCGGAGAGGGACACAAGGAAAGGACTTGGCTCCTTGAGGTCATGTTCGCCTACTCTAAAATGCTAAATAGCCACTTTAGCGACCAGACACGCTTTTCTTTTGTTTTCAGTCAGTGATGCCTTACAGATACAAGTTCGAAAAAAGCTATACAAATTATTAATACAAACTATTAATGAAATTATAATTACCTGCCTAAAAAAGTTGTATGCGAAAATAGAAAAAAATTGCATTTTAAATTATTTAAGCCAGAAAAATACACTTAAGAAAGGTCATATTGCCAGCACTGCTCTGTTCCTCAAAGGTTCTGTCATAAAAAATTGAACAAGTTTTCTGGGGGGAAAGTCAAGAGCGGAGCTGGTATCCAGTGGGGTGGCAAAGACAGCGTCGACAATACCGGAAATCCGTTTCATGACAAATGCGCCACATTGTCCTGGCTGAGTGTTAAGAGAGGCGTTCCATCCGCTCCCCTCTCTCTAATTTGGCTCTCCTTTACGAGCCAGCCGGCAATGAAATTCCTTCAATGGCAGCACGTGACTTGGCCAAAAAGAGAGCGGCTAAATGCCAAAGGGAGAATCATTTGGAGACCGACATTGACATTGGGGAGAGCACAACAAACGAAGGGCGCAGGCGTCGCTCTCACAGGACTCGCAGGACTCCCAGTATGCCCATCTACGTGCCGGCATAACTTTGGCATTTTAATGAGAAATCCATATTTATGTTGTTTGTTTTGCCAAAAAAAGCAAAAAGGGCAGCCTCCAAGCGGACAGCATATGCGGCGAAAAGTGAAATTACTTTTGTGGGAGGAAGTGTGCAAAGGCATTTCTATAATCATTTTTAATGGGCAGCGACGTCTGCGGGTACACGGACCGGCATAGGGTCGCTCTTTGGGAAACACTGATACTGATACTAAAAGGTCGCAAAACTGTTTCAAAATAGATTTTTAAAATATTTTAAAATAAATTTGAGGGTATAAGAACGACTGATTAAGTTAACATAAGCGCACATTTTACATTTTGAACAAAGATGTGGGAATTCGAACATTTTTTCTGAGGGCTGATAGAATATAGTGAAGCTAAGTAACGACTCTTATATCATTTAACACTATATTAATTTTAATCAGGCCCACATAAAATTTTACATCTGATAAAGCTATTAGCTGGGAATTAGTTATCCTTCTTCCTCACGCCATTCTCCAAAGCCTTGTTTGCGAGTCTTGACAATGAACTCACAACGTTATCATTCCAACATGAAAGGCTTATAACAATAGCCAGCATGTCTAGCTTGGCAAAAAAGGATGCGTTTGGAGCGAAAAATTCCGCCGCGAAAAAGTACACTTCACACCATTTACTTTTTGTACAGAAAAAATGCTTTTATTGTGCAAATAAAAACGCGCTGAAACTACTTAATCAAGTTTCATAGACGGAGGTTTTGTCCCCCGGAAGCCGAGTTTTATATATATAAGGGAAAAACAAAACAAAATCAAGTGCAAGGGATAAAAAGCAACAGCAGCCATGGAGGACTTTCCCGACGTTGTTTTCTTGCGCTTTCCCTTTTGTGTGAAAAACGGAAGAATTGGCCGGGAAACGCGGGAACTTGCAAAGCTGAGACAACATGCAAACCAAAGCCAACAAGAATAAGCTAACAATTTTGTATTACTCTATCCTGGGATTGCAGTATATACCTACTTTAAAAAAATTGGATGCGGGAAAAATTTGATGTTCAATTTGACAATATATGTAATAAGGAAGGAATTAAATTTATTAGGTACTAAAAAATATTTAGGAAACCAAAATATTGTCTGTTTGAAGTTTCTTTATATCTTTGTAAAACTGACAGTAAATCTACCACTTTGAAATTAATTTCATATTAAAACACTTAAAAATTAATATAAATATGTTGCTGGTTACTTTTCTTAAGATGCTTCACAATGCACTTTAGTTATTTTTCCCCCTTCAAATTACAACCCTTTCGTGAGTGTAGATCTACCCCGTTATTCAATTTTCTCCGAGTTCAGAGTATAACAATTTGCCAAAGGAATGCTTCGTTGCGAGTTGAGTTGAAAATGTATGACAGCAATTAGCGGGACGATAGGCGTGTTTTGGGGTTGCTCCAATGTCACACCATCCCCGATGCCGGGAAAAACACGAAAACTCTTCAATTAATTTGTTTAGCTCTGCGCAAACAGCCAAGCAACTGTGCACATCAATCAAGTCAAGAAGCAAGTCGAACGTAAAGTCTCTATTCGGACGATGTCCTGACCCCCTGACCCCGCTGTCTTTGGTGTGAAATATCGCTGGGATGAACACGGTCGCGTGCCGCGTTCTCAGCTCGTAAATTGTTCGTTTCATTTTTAATTACCGCACTCAAGGTGCACTTTTTTAATGCCCCACAGAAGGCAATTCCGCTTAAGTAGTAGGAAATTTCGCGGAGCAGAAGTAACTCACCTGAATCGTTTCCGTGGCGGAATATTTTCGATTGTAGTCGACGTGATGGAGGTTCGGCATGTTGGCTATTAATGACTGTGATAAGGCCACTTAACACGTGTCCTTTGGGTGGTGGCACTTCCGTTTTCCGTCCTCTTTCCGTCCTCTTTCCGTCTCATCAAGATATGTCAGTTTATGCAGCATTTGTGTTAATTTCTGTCGTCGCCCGGCCTTTTTTCTTCACGGGTGGGCTTGCTGCTAGAAAAGAAGAAAAAAAAACTGTGTAAAGTTCAAGTTGCAAAAGTATAAATTACTTGAAGCAATCTAGCTTCTCCTCCAGCCTCCAGCCTCCATCCTCCCCTGATCCCCCTTGGGCATTTGTTTACTCATGTCGATATTGTTAATACGCCACGTGTTTCGCAGCGGGATGCGTGTAAGTCAGGCCGAGAGAGGGTGCGAGCCGAATGGCACAGGGCCACGGACGGTTGGGCTTACGGATTTATTGCCAAGTTTACGCTACGTGCTTCGACTAAATTTATAAGCCAAAAACCCACAAAGAGCGGAGCGATGGCCTAAAGGCACTACCAGAAACCAATACGCACGCACACCCAAATGTGTACACTTAGCAGCCATTGGAAGACAGTTGGATTCAAGCAATTAGAAGCGGTTACGGGTCTGAGCGAGAGCTAGGAGAGCTCAGCATATTGTGATTACAATTTGAACGTTAAGTTTGTTGTTTCGTTCCTTTGTATTTCCTAGTTAGCTTGCTTCTGTTGGGCAGCTTTTTAGAATACCAAGTTCAACATTCTATCAAGCTGCCAGAATTTTATGTTTAAAGGATACTTACAGTCTTATGTTCCAATATATTGAGCAACACTTTTACGCCAAATAATAAAATTCATAATGAACAAAAGTAATTTTAATAAAGCTATATTAAATATTTCTACTCCCTCTTTAGTAATTTAAAAATCACACAAATTAAATTGTATTATATTTGCAAAGTTCGATAAATATTAAATTATGAAGTGAATTAGTTGGATCCCTTCATTTCACTAATTACACTCAGTACCAACTCAAACGTTTGCCCTCCAGTGGGGGTCCGTGGGGGAAATGAGACTCCCCAAAAGCCCTCCATATGTTCAACGACCAAAATGTATTAGCTGCTTATGGATTAGAAGTGCCTGGTTGTGTGAGTCTCGGGGCACTTGGGTTGGGGACATGTTAATCTCGAGCCATTTAGATTGCCAGAAGCAACAGGAAGTCTGCCCCAACGCCAAGCTGTGCATCCAAATGAAATTGTTCAATAATTGAGTTATTCCCCATTGGCCCGAGGGCATTTAAAGAGTTTGACTCAGTGTTGTGCAAGGGACCCTGTCGTATTTCAATCGATTTCCAACTGATTTAAGACTGCGCTATGAGATCCTGCCCTGCGTTGTTGGCTAACAAAAACAGCTTTAGTGCCAGCCGGGCAGTAAGAAGTCATAAATTATGCAGCGACATAGTCAAAGGACAACAGCCAGGACATGGCCCAACAGCAAGGCTGTGCAGTTGCACAGTCAAGTTGCCACTGCTGGCGTCCTCTTGCAAGGTCCGCCCCCTTTCCCCCCATTGGCAGTCTATTAACTCCTCTGGAAAACTGAAAATGGCTGAGCAGTTAATAAGAACAACTTGTGCAGCGGCAAGGGGCAGGCAGGCGGTTACAAGGCAGCAGTTGCAAATTATGACAAAGTAGTGAAAAAGAGTTTTTGCAACAGGGTTGGAGACGACCCGTGGCACGGCAAAGGAGTCCCCGGAGAGGTTCCAACTATGAGACATATATCATGTACACAAAGGATACAGTTTTCAATTATGAAACCTATGGCTTAGTTGTGTAGGTTTTCCTGGTGAAATTAAACAAAATGATTTCAAAGAATAACTACATTCATACTGCATTTAGTTATCAATTTTCTTGCGTTGCGAGGAGATAAAATATTTATTTTTATGTCTTTAATTCACATATTACAGGCACGTTATTATATAAGTGTAAGACACTGTAAGTATAAGTAACTAGGAGCATGAAAAACCTAGCTAGATTCTTTACATTACTATATTCTAGTGGTTTAAAAAAAGAGATGAGGAAAAAAATGACTTAAAGAAGCCACCACAGTCCATCCCAACGTTTTCGGTTTTTAGGGACGTTTTCCTTTGCATTTCAAGAAAAAATTGACAAACAAAAAACTTAATCTAGTTGGCCGATTCCCCTGAAAAAATTTAATACAAAAAATTAAATTTTGTGAAAAAAGCTTGCACAACAATTTTTCCAGCAAATTTCACATCATTTGTAAGACTCAGCATTGAAATTCAATATTACCAACTTAGAGCCTTAGCAAAGAAATTTGAAAATTCACAAAAAATCAATAAGGACGAGACCCAAGCAGCCAAAAGAAACCCAAAACACACAAAAAACAAGCAAGTAAAAACAAAATTCGGCAGTAACAGCAATAAAAATTTATTGTTATCCCTTGAAGGAGTGAAACAATCAGCTATAAAATACAAATGTATAAGCCAAAGAATCGCTCGTTGGTTGCTATACCCTAGTAATAATCGAAAAACAACACAAAAATACTTCTCAAAGTCTGAGCATACTCAAACGAAATAGGAGGCTACCTTTTAGACAAGGCTAACCCTTTAAACTTTGTATTTTCTCAAGAGTTTCCATTGAACATTTATCTGTTAAACTAAAGCAGTAAACATTAATAAAATATTTTTAAATTCGAAATGTAAAGTAATGCTTTTTAATAAAATATATTTACAGATTCTACAGGGTAAATCGACTACCAAAAAGTCCCAAAACCTCAGGTAAAATCAAATAATAAACCAACACGTATCATCCCACCGAACCTTACAGCTCAGGCCGCAGAAGCGCGTGCAAATAGCAAGTATTTAGGATGGGAGGGGCTTAAGGCATAATCCTGCCAGGACTTAGCACTGTTGTTAGGCGTATGAAACTCGGAGATGAAAAGCAGTTAAAGCTGGGGATTCTGAAGAGGTTGGGCTGGGGCCAAGAAGCAAAGTTGCCAGCTAGGCAGTTTAAACATGGAACACCCAAGATGGGCCATCTGCCATTTTTAATTCAACAGAGAGGAAAGTTTCCTTTGTATAACGAAGATACACTTAGAAGCAAAAGGACTAAAAAAAGGCAAATTCTAGTTTAAATTAAAGTGATATCGGATTTAATCCCATCTGTTCTATCTCATTAAAAAAATTTTTTTTAAATCACCAAAAAATATTTATAAAAGAAAAAGAAAATTACGATTATAGAATATTGGATATATATGGACATGTTACTACTATAACAGAAAAAAATTAAATAGGATATCTAAAGATTTAACTTAATAAGATTTTTAAAACCTTTTAAGAGGGATTCCTGTAAAGGAATATACGCTGTTCCATTTTTCTCAAGAGTCTCTAGAATTCTTTGGGTAAACGATGATATTTTTATCTCGAATATAATACCGATAGCATTCCCAAAGAAATTCAATAGTAAGGGCTTTGGTATCACAATCAGAATATTTGAATCCAATTGCAGGTTGAATCTGTAGGTGAACAAGTGGTAATCTCCCTTACATCTCTACAACTTTCTCTACACCTGTCTGTGTCAATGGAAATGTCCAGTGGGAAAATTGAAAATCAAAATGCGCGCCAAATGGGAGCCAACTGGGGTTACAGTAGCACAAGCACAGCCAATTCCCACGAGGGCAAAAGAATCCTCTTCTGAACAGTGGGACAAGTTTTTAATTTATTCAACCATTATTCAAGTTTGTGGCAAGTGTTTTAAGAAAATTTTAGGACTTGTTTAAAGTCATTCAGTCGTCACTCTTCCAATACCGCCAAGTAAAGTCTCATAAGCCAACAAGCTTCTTTTAAATTTAAAATCAATAAAAATATCAAATCAAATTAATTACAATTAAATTTCTATAAAATAGTAAATATTTTGTCCTATTTAAATGACATAAATAAATCTGTTTAACTCTGACATAGGAATAAAACCATGAATATTGACAATTGATTTTAAGATACGGTCAAATGTAACTTTTCCCCAATGTCCGCCACAGCCCAAGGGGGACCTGAGTGCCGCAGTATTCCCTTAAAATGGCATCGGTTGAAATTGAAGTTGGCAAACGGTGTTCAGAGGGTGGATTTTAAAATGCAAACATACTCGATACTGAAACACAGGCCTGGGGTCGTTTGGCGTTCCCGGGTCGCGGCGAGTAGGTTGGGAAACCCGTAGCATAGCGTTACATGCCACAAGACCCCAACACGTGTCCTGCTTTTAAACCTCCCGCTTGTAGAGTTGCCAATTCCACAGCTTGCCTGAATGGCTTGGTTTTTGTTTTCTGGCCAAATCAAAGCAGCCAAGAATCCCAAACAAAGACGCAGAACTTATCTCGAAGCAGTTAAATCAAGAACGTTTCTCCATCGCGTGCCAATAAAAACGGGATGGCGGTAGCGGGAGTCAGATGGATGGGGCTAATAACCAAACCTTAACAACAGAAAAAATAATTTGATTATACTCGCTTCCTGTGCTATTTGCATTAACAACCAGGCCATAAAAGTCAGCCAAGCAACGGCTAAACGCAGTGTTTGTTCATTTTTAAACCTTAATATTGAGCACAATCATAATAATATGAAGAAACAATTCTAAATGAAATCAGAGCTATAGATTCCCTCTAAGGTCATTTTTTGGTTTTATTCAAAACATAAATTGTTAAATTAAAATTAACCAAGCTAGACATCTGCAGTCATGTGAGCTCCTACATCTAGTCTACTAGTATTTAAATTGTTGTCATATTTTATTTAAGTACAAAAAATGGAAAGAAACTGAAACCACGCAACGAGGAGCGTTCTGCAAAATGGAAATGGATTTATGCGTCTTTTGATATCTAATTCCCTTTGGGCAGCTGTCAACAAGCAGATAAAGTGCTAGGCAACCTAACAAAAAAATACACAAGTGTAACCAAACTCAAGTTGAATCGACAAGGGAGCGCCCCGAAAAGAGGGGAAGCCTTAAAGAACTTTGACTACTGTTTACTGCTGCAGAGAACTTTGGCTCATTTCAGATTGGCATTAAACGAAAGAAAAGTATTCTCATCCTTGCACTCCGTCACACCCTCGCCATGTGCCGAGCCACAGTTAAACGCCTGCCAAATGTGTTCAAAAAATGTGAGAAAACAATTTGAAGCAATCAACTGGCAAGAGTACGTGACATGGGGTTTCCCCCTTATCTTATTGGATTTACACGTTCAGAAAACAATTTAAAATTTTAATTTCATTTAATTAAAATAAGAAAGGAGTTTTTAAATAGTACCTACATTTTATATAGGGATGTATATTTAAAAGAAAAGTAAGAAACGCCAATAGCTCTCCCTAAAGTTATATCGATTTTAAATTGTCAATAAATGACACATTTAACGTAAAATATTGATACTATCAAAAAGGTTAATTAATTGTCCATTAAATGTTTATTGTTTTTCCTTTTTAATGTCTACCTTACTGAAAGTTTAATAATCCATTTACATTAATTTACAATAAAGATAAGTTAAACTTAATAGAAAATTTAAGTAAGTGAGAGCTACATCTGCCACACTTAATGGTAATAACATGATTTCTTTCTTTTAAAAATGCTGTCAAAGCATTTTAGTAAAATAATACGTTCCTAAAGTACACCTTTTTTCAGTGCATAAATAGAACTCTTCACTTGAGCTTGGCAAAAGGCTAACATCTGCTACCGAATGGCACCGAGACTAAATAGGAAAAATCTGGCTGGTCGGGGAAAGCTCGACAAGTGTCAATGACCTGCTGATGCCTTGGCTAGATGCTAACGAGCACGTGAGCCAAGTGTAGCGGAAAATGAGCTAATTTGTGCTGCTTTTCCTTTTGGCCAACATCGCCGGCCACGTGTGGCCTCAACTGTCTCCAGTCTCTTTCGAAGAAAGAGTCAAGAAATTCTATTGCAAACATAAATCATGCTCGATGCAGGACACCGGACAGGATGAACACGCAATCAACTGTTTGTCACAAAGCAGATCGGGTGAACGAGGCTGACTCGAGTGGCTGGGTTGGTTCGGTGGCTGCTTGGCTTTCTCGCCTGTGTGAGGGGCATGTCAATCAAGCCACAAGCCACCACTCTGGCCCCACAACCTTGGGGTGTTCAACCACCGCCCGCCATCCACAGGCAGACAGTTAAAAGGGAGTGAGCCGAAGGGAAAGGACCCAAATCGAACCGCACCAAATTCCTGACGTGGGTGTCAAGTTCAACTGGAATCGTAACGAAAGTAGGTCTACCCTCACGAAATTATTTATTTATTATTTCAGTTATTGCAAATTATTTGTATAGACCATAAATATTTCTGAAATATCAAGTAATTATTCCGTGATTCAGTTTTCTCTAAAAACAACAAAGAAGACTAATTCGGTAATAAAAGAATACAGATCAGGATATATGATGTAAAAGGCGTAACGTTGTTTTGCTGAATGTTCCTATAATATCCAAATATATTATGAAAATGATCATACAAAGTTCTAAGTAAAAGGTCTATCTTATGAAAAATCTGGTAAAATAATATATTTATATAAATTCACTATGCATATGGAAAACAAGTTTGTAATGAGGAAGTTAGTAAATGTAAATGTAACTGTAAACTGACTAAAAATTCGTTAGTATAAAAGTTTTCATTTGTTACATCCGCACCAATTGATCAATGGATGCAATTTTATCTCTGGTTTCCCTTAAAGTAGGTGATAATTTATTTATCCATGTGTGTCATGCGTTTTTCTGGGAACCAGATCCAAAGCTTATATCCACTGAAATGTGAACGGCTACGAGAAGCGTTGGGGTTTGTCAGCCTGGCCAGCTGCGAGCTCGGCCCGTTGTGTTGGCTGGGAACATTTGTGGCCCGGGGCCAGAACAAAGGAGAGAATCGTTTTATCTGCCACAGCATTCACTCCTTTATTTGCCAAGTGCAAATTGCAAAATGATATTAGAGCGCCGGGTTCGATGGCGGCAGGGGTTCCAACGCTGCACCAACGGGGATGAAAAGACGGAGTGAAAGTGGAAAGTGCGTCCGGCACCAGCCAAGCCGGACGGGCAGCTCGTCCGTAATGAGCACGAGCAAATTTAATGTGATTTGTGTCGAAGGGTGCAACGACTGTATTATCGAGCAGGAAGCTCCGGGCCCTTATTGTGGGTGGTGGCAGATTTATATTTGCTCGTGTAATTGGCGGATGGCAAGGGGACTTATCCCAATAAGGAGGCCATAGAGTTTTTCCAATCGCACAGCACAGTCATTGACTATAATGAATAATTGAGCTTGTAAATGCTTAATACTTTAAATTTTTCAATCCAAAAATATTTGGTAGTGAATCTGACGGCCAAATTTAATCAACGTTTAGTTTAAAAATGTACTTTTGTAATATTATATATTATTCATAGTAGAATTTTTGTGTTTGTCCCCATATTCAATATGATGAAGATACCATTGAGCTACTTTCTCAACCAACTGGTCCAGAGTAAAATGAATTATAATAACTTATGACCAAAAATCAACCCCCTAGGCAACTTAACAAGGATATATGATGATGATGATGATTTTCACAAAACACAGGAACAAAAACAAAGGCCGTCAAAGCCACAAAGAGACACTCGACCCAAGCAGATGCCCGAAGGTGTTTGCCGACCCAACTTAAACCAGAAAGAATGTTAAGGTAGAGTGCTCCGACTACGGGATACCCGGTACTCATCTGAAGTGGTTTTGGGGTTTATTTGCTTTATCCAATATGCATCCAGTTCAGGATAATAAATGGTTTCATTTCTTTTTCATCTTTAAAGTGCTGATATATTAAGACATTATTAAACGTCTCCTTATGGATTCAGATACATTGAATTTAACTCTAAAGATATAAATAATAATATTTAAAATTATGAGAACTTGAAGAAAACGGTTAAGTATGTGTATAAAAGTTATCTGAGACTATAAGAGCTGAACAACATTCTATAAATTGTAATTAAATCTGGTTTAAAAATACTGAAAAATATGGAACCATCTACCCAGTAACCTATATTTAAATCTCCTGGATTAATTTTTTGTCCTTCCTGTACTTTAAGCCAAACTAAAAATATAGTTTTTAAACATAAAATCATCACTTTTTTAAAACAAACTTTGAATGTTCAAACCTCTTTAAGATGTCTAAGATACATTTTGCTTAAATATTTTGTATTTAAAATTAAGGAAATCGAAAGCTATTTTCATTGAATTATACCCCTATAATCTTTGTGTATAAGGTATTAAAATGAAAAACTTGTGTTAAGGGAAAGTGCAAAAGTTATTCAAGTAATTTTTTGGCGCACCCAACCATCCCCGAAAAGAGCATAAGAAAAATTCCAAACTTGGATGCGGCAAGGAAAGCCAACATTGTTGTTATGATTAGCATTTTATCAGAAGATCCTTTGGCTTATCATACCGTGTCTTAGGACAAGCATTCCAGCGTCTTTATGGTAATTTAGTTTTTGCCAAGATGCCCGGCAACAGCTGACAAAGTTGTAGTAAGAACATCCTCCCCCTAACTGAGTAAAACTTTACTTCACTCCCTTAAAGTCGGCAAGGCAAGGAGCACAGCCACGGGAAAAAACTGTGTGTCACATAATCAAAATTGAGAAAAACACGACCTGCAGGGTGCTTTTCATGTTTATATGTGCGGATCCCATTAATTTATTGCCGGAGACATTGAGACACCTCCAGCCGAACAAAAGGCGACATTATTATTTCATTATTATGCCAAACGCATCAGGAGCTCTCCTCCAGCCATCCCAATGCACGTGAGCAGGCTCATATTACACACGGCGTATCATGGAGGATGAAAAAGGACAGAGGCTTTTGGAGGTGGCAGATGATTCATGCTCTGGCAAATTTTTTGACGCCCGCCACATAAATAAAACAGGCAGCCCGGGGAGCTCAGACATATGTTTGGATAGTCCCCAGGTCAAAGGGGCCAGGTCAGAGGCTGTAATATTTAGTCGTAAATGTTTTTATAGGCACTACGGTTTCCGCTGCAGATGAACAAAGCGCGAAGAGCACACAAAGGCAGGTGCTTTTGGCAAATCAAATATTTGCTATTAAAGAATACAACTTTTCTTAAAAGGAAATTTTGAAACATTTTTGTGTTAATAGTAGCCCTGCAACTAGAGATTTTGGTTTAATATTCTAAAATAAAAGATGTTATTGTTTTAAACATTGTGCCCTTAGCCAACATATCTTTTACGGTACGGGGTTTTTATTTTGAACAAATACTACGTACTTTCAATTAATTTAACAAAAACATTTCATTACCTAAGTAGATATCGAGAAAAATTATATTTCGGAGCGCATCTGGTAGTGACAATTCCTACCATATAGAAGTTGGGCTCTCTTCTCATAAAGCAAATTAAACCTTTTCATTTACTCTTCCCTTCTACAACATCAACAAACAATACCCACCGTTTTTACAAATAAGCTCCGAACCTGCTGCTAATCCTTTATCCATAATTACGATATGCGTGTGCCATTAAGTGCCAATTAAAGCGTAATTGAAGCATCCGCTGATACGAATTTTGGCATTGAATTATTTGGCTTCGCAACAAAAGCAAATTGCACTGATAAAACGCGGAACGAATACACACATGCCCGTGGTGATGTTATGTTTACCGCACCACCTAGGGCTTTTATTCAATATAATTCGCACTTTATCATTTATGCACTTGTACCGCTGATTAAAAACACAGTACCGGCAGCACCACAGCACTGTACACACTTGGCTTTAAGGACGTAATTCCTGCGCGATGCTAGCCGAAATTCTCGAGCCCAGCAAACACCCGCAAATACAACCAGACCCCGCCGGCTGAGAGCAATAACTGTTATTTTGTCCTTTTGGGGAATTTCTCTGGCCGGTGGTGTATTTTGATCAGCTGTGTTTGGAGTACAGCACAGGCACCGGAAATGGGGGTGGAATTCTCTCCAATTTGGCGCGGCTTTCACCGACTTTTTGTAAAACTCATGTTAAAGTTACAACATTTTAAAGCATCTGGACCCTGTTTTTGAATAACCGGCTTAATATATAATATATAATTATATTTTTGTTTACAAACACTAGAGTAGAACGACCTGTGCGGAAACTAAATATCATAGGGGGCAACCTATTCTATAATGAAATCAAAAAAGTGTCTTTCAAAAGTCTATTTCCTTAGACCGCCGATTTTCTAGATACATTTCGATAATCTAGTAACAATTGTTTTGGCAGACGCAATAATTTATCGCTTAATAATGGATAGATAACACCGGAAATGGGGGTGGAATTCTCTCCAATTTGGCGCGGCTTTCACCGACTTTTTGTAAAACTCATGTTAAAGTTACAACATTTTAAAGCATCTGGACCCTGTTTTTGAATAACCGGCTTAATATATAATATATAATTCTATTTTTGTTTACAAACACTAGAGTAGAACGACCTGTGCGGAAACTAAATATCATAGGGGGCAACCTATTCTATAATGAAATCAAAAAAGTGTCTTTCAAAAGTCTATTTCCTTAGACCGCCGATTTTCTAGATACATTTCGATAATCTAGTAACAATTGTTTTGGCAGACGCAATAATTTATCGCTTAATAATGGATAGATAACA